>CM023948.1:695218-764408 GCA_013407115.1 Glycine latifolia | reverse complement strand
GTTTTATCATAAGTTTGAATCTAATTTGAGTAAGACTTTAGCCCACAAGCAAGTTTTATGTCACTAGGTTCATAAACTAATACATGTTTTACATTGGTAAAAACATTATATTTTTTTAATCTCAAATTATGAATAATGAAAAAAATGTATGTTTGAATTTCAGTTAATCAATCTGGAAATATTTCTGATATTAAGTGTGAAATTCCCGAATTAAAAAGGGACAATTATAAGGTTTAGAGGGAGTGAATTCTTCTTCATTTAGGCTGGATGGATATTGACTATGCTATTAGGAAAACTAAACCACCGGGTATTAATGAAACTAGCACTCCAGATGCTATTAATCTTTATGAAAAATGGGAGAAATCTAATCGTCTCTCTGTGATGTTCATAATGACTTATATATCTGCTAGTATCCGTAGTTCTGTTGATCAGCATGAAAAGGTCAAGGATCTTTTGAAGGCCATTGATGATCAATTTGTTACATCTGATAAGGCCCTTGCCAGCACCCTTATAATGCAATTGTCATCCTTAAAGCTCAATGGGATAAAAGGAGTGCGTGATCACATCATGCGCATGAGGGATATAGTGGCTCAACTGAGAAATTTGGAAGTTACCATGTCAGATTCTTTCCTAGTACACTACATTTTATGTACTTTACCTATGCAGTATGCCCCTTTCAAAATCTCCTATAACACACATAAGGATAAGTGGTCAATTAATGAACTATTGACTATGTGTGTTCAAGAAGAAGAAAGGTTGATAATGGAAAAGGGTGAAAAGGTATACATGACTACTCAGGGAAAGAAGAAAGGGGATCAAACCAAGAACAAGGACAAGATTCCTGCTCAGCCAGTCATTAAGAAAGAGTCAAAGTGTTTCTTTTGTAAGAAGAAGGGACACATGAAGAAAGACTGCTCAAAGTTTAAGAACTGGTTTGACAAGAAATGTACTCCATTTACTTTTGTTTGTTATGAATCTAATATGGTTAATGTTAATCATAACACATGGTGGATTGATTCTGGTTCTACAATCCATGTTTCTAATACCTTGCAGGGTATGGAAAACCTAAGGAAGCCAGTGGGAAGTGAGCAGTACATCTATTTAGGAGACAAGATGAGCTCACATGTGGAAGCCATTGGGACATGCAATTTAGTTTTAAGCAGCGGATTTATTTTTCATTTAGACAAGATATTTTATGTTCCAAGTTTTTCTAATAATTTAATTTTTGTATCAAGACTTGCACCATTGGGTTTTTTGTTTAATTTTTCGAATTCTGGTTTTACTTTATTTAATAAATCTGGAATTATTGGTTCCGGTACATTACTTGATGGGCTTTACTTTATTGAATTGCAAAATAATGTTGCTTATAATTCTATGCATGTTTCTGTCGGGTTAAAACGATGTGTTATGAATGAGGAATCCTCTATGTTATGGCACCGAAGATTAGGACACATCTCTATCGAGAGAATTAAGAGATTAGTAAATGAAGGGGTACTTAGTACTTTGGATTTTGCTGATTTTGATACTTGTATAGATTGCATTAAGGGTAAGCAAACTAACAAGTCTAAGAAGGGTGCAAAGAGGAACTCAAATCTATTAGAAATCATACATACAGATATTTGTTGTCCAGACATGGACGCAAGTAGTCCGAAATATTTTATCATTTATCATTGTTCATACATACAGATATTTGTTGTCCAGACATGAACTCAAATCTATTAGATGCCTTTAAGGTTTTCAAGGCCGAAGTGGAGAAACAATGTGGAAAGCAAATTAAAATTGTGAGATCCGATAGAGGTGGAGAATACTATGGTAGATACACGGAGAATGAACAAGCACCTGGTTTATTTGCGAAGTTTCTTCAAGAACATGAGATTGTTGCCCAATACACTATGCTTGGTTCTCCGGATCAGAATGGTGTAGCATAAAGAAGAAACTGAACATTAATAGACATGGTGCGAAGTATGCTTAGTAGTTCCAAGCATCCTAAGTCATTGTGGACTGAAGCATTAAAGAAGGCAGTGTATATATTAAACCGAGTTCCAACCAAGGCTGTCTCCAAGACGCCTTTTGAGTTATTCAAAGGTTGGAAACCGAGTTTGCGACATATGCGTGTTTGAGGATGCCCGTCTGAAGTAAGAATTTATAATCCGCAAGAGAAGAAACTAGAACCAAGGACTATTAGTGGGTATTTCATTGGATATGTCGAAAGGTCCAAAGGGTATAGATTCTATTGTCCATCACATAGCATCAGGATTGTAGAATCAAGAAATACAAAATTTCTTGAGAATGACTTGATCAGTGGGAGTAGTCAATTTCAGGATATTACTCCTGAAAAGGATTACTATGAAGCACAACCCTCTGGCTTAGGTGAAAGATTGATTGTCAGGCACACCCCTCAAGCTCAAACGGGTGTTAGACAACCAGTAATTGAAAATCCACAAACTGTTGAAAATGACCCTATAGATCAAGTTGCTAATGAGGAACAACAAGTTCCTCAAGAAGATAATGAAGCAATATTAAGAAGGTCTACTAGAGTTAAAAGGTCAGCAATTCCTAGTGATTATGTGGTGTATCTGCAAGAATCAGACTACAACATTGGAGCTGCAAATGATCCTGAATCATTTTCACAGGCCATGAGTTCTAAGGAATCAAACTTATGGTACAATGCTATGAAAGATGAGATGGATTCCATGGCAACTAATCAAGTCTGGGATCTCGTTGAGTTGCCTAATGGTGTAAAAGCCATTGGATGTAGATGGGTTTTTAAAACAAAGAAAGACTCACAAGGCAACATTGAGAGACATAAGGCAAGACTTGTTGCCAAAGGTTTCACTCAAAGAGAAGGAATTGACTACAAGGAGACTTTTTCTCCTACATCTAAGAAAGATTCTTTCCGAGTAATTATGGCATTAGTAGCTCATTTTGATTTTGAGTTACATCAAATGGATGTGAAAACAGCATTCCTTAATGATCATTTAGAAGAAGAGGTTTACATGAAACAACCTGAAGGATTCTCCTCTAGTGATAAAGAGAACTTAGTTTGCAAGCTTAATAAATCCATCTATGGATTGAAATAGGCGTCCCGCCAATGGTATCTAAAATTTCATGAGGTCATCACTTCTTTCGGTTTTGAAGAGAACATCATGGATCAATGTATATACCAAAAGGTCAGTGGGAGTAAGACTTGTTTTCTTGTGTTATACGTGGATGATATTTTACTTGCAACTAATGATAAGGATTTACTATATGAGGTGAAACAATTTCTCTCAAAGAACTTTGATATGAAGAATATGGGAGAAGCATCTTATGTCATTGGCATTAAGATCCATAGGGAAAGATCTCGAGGCATTTTGGGTTTGTCTCAAGAAACCTAAATTAACAAAGTTTTAGAGAGGTTTAACATGAAAGATTGTTCACCAAGTGTAGCTCCCATTGTGAAGGGTGACAAACTCAATTTGAGTCAGTGCCCGAAAAATGATTTTGAGCGGGAACACATGAAGAATATTCCATATGCTTCAATTGTTGGAAGCCTTATGTACGCTCAGGTTTGTACCAGACCTGACATTGCATATGCTGTTGGAGTTTTGGGAAGATATCAAAGCAATCTAGGCATTGACCACTGGAAAGCTGCAAAGAAAGTGATGAGATATCTTCAAGGAACAAAAGATTACATGCTCATGTACAAACAGACTGATTGTCTGGAAGTGATTGGCTACTCAGATTCAGACTTTGTTGGCTGCGTTGATTCACGAAAATCAACATCTGGTTATATCTTTATGCTAGTTGGTGGAGCTGTATCTTGGGGAAGTGTCAAGCAGACCTTGACTGCCACTTCTACTATGGAGGCTGAGTTTGTTTCATGTTTTGAGGCTACCTCGCATGGTGTATGGTTGAAGAGTTTCGTGTCTGGGCTTAGAGTTATGGACTCTATTTCTAGGCCATTAAAAATGTAATGTGACAACTCTGCTGCTAAGAATAACAAAAGTGGAAGTCGAAATAAACACATCGACATTAAGTACTTAGCCATAAGAGAACATGTTAAAGAAAAGAAAGTGGTCATTGAACACATTAGCACTGAGTTGATGATTGCCAATCCTTTGACTAAAGGCATGCCACCAAAGAATTTTAAGGATCATGTAGTACGAATGGGACTTGGTTCCATAATATGATTTTATTGAAAGTACAATTGTTAATTTTGAAACTCTCATTTAGTTTGATATTTTCTCATATAGTTTTGTGCACATATTCATTTATTTATTTTGAGAAATGTCATTAAGCTTTGATCTGGAATAAATATATGATTTATTCATTAAGTTGAGAGCTAGCATTTAGAGATTTTATATATTGTGGTATATGAAAGATAATATTCGCTATTAATTAGAAGACCTATCGCCATGTCGTATATTTTGTTTCTTCTTATGACTAATGTTGGGTTAAATGGATCAAGTGGGAGAATGTTGGTTTTCTGTTTCTAAAAAGATATTTCATAAAGATATGAATAAAAAATATGAAGGTTTAGATATTCAGTTTATATCTTTTATTCCATAAAGATATGAATATTTAGATATTCAGTCTATATCTTTTATTCCATAAAGATAAGAATATTTATATATTCAGTCTATATCTTTTAGGAAAACTGTTTCTGTATGTAGTCTATTTATTGGTCACGTTCACTCACTAACCCATTATTTTATCCCATTAAATGTTGAGTTTTGTGATGGACAGAATTCTATAAATAGAACTGAGCACTTTCTGTTTTAGATCACAAAGTCTACTCCTCTCTTCAGAAAACATACCATCGAGTTTGAGTAAGTGAGGGTTTGGAAAACTAAAACTGAAGATTACTTGAAGGTTGATAGCAATGGTTAGAGGTAGGTACTCTGAAATTTATTTTCCTTTTCTGCTTCCGCTGTTTGATCTGAACGTGTTATTTATGTTTGTTAACATGTTCAAATCAATATAATTGTTTTACACACCACCCAATATTCCTTGTTACTCCTTTTGCACATGGCTGAAATCCGGCAATACCAGGATTTTTGTTTCCTAGCATACCTGCATTTTCCTTGCTTATCCATCATTCTCCCTTTATCGTGATTCATTGCCCCAACAAGCAGAGACCCGGATTCATGCTCCACTGGACAAAAGAGTAGGAGAAAGACTTATCAAATTCTTTAATCCACGTCCATGATTGGAACATTATTTCCTGTACTATTTTCTGCTTATCAAAGTGACCACCGTTAAAAACAATGTTGTTCCTGTTGTTCCATAACACCCATGCAGTGCTGCACCATATGAACCTCCAACGTGCTTGTAATGACTTGTTCTCCAGAGGAATACCATGTTGCCAATAATGCTCACCACAGAGTCTGGGAAAGCAGTTTTAATACCCAGCCATGCATAACAAGTTTTCCAAATTTCATCTACCCGCAAACACCTAAACAACGAATGTATTACAGATTCATTGGAATTTTGACAGAATAGACAGCTCAAATCTCCATCCTCTCCAATTATGTTTCTGCTCATCAAGTTATCCCTACTAGCTAATTTGTTTCGCAACATCCTCCAGAAAATACTCACCTTAGGAGGAAGTTTCACTTTACACATATCAACTAAAGTATCATTAATTTGAATCCTCAATCCTTATTCGAATATAAATAATTCAAAATAAGAGAAACAAAAATAAAATTGCAAAAGTTGTGTTCATCCATTTCCCTTTATAGTTAACAGGGATTTTAATACAACTTTGGACTTCACTTATACTTAATATAAAAATATATTGTATTAGTGAATAAGTCCATTAAACATGTATAAAAGAAACACAATATATCAATACTGATTTTCACAAAGAGGGAATGCTAGTTTATAACAACACTTTAGATGCTAGATATTAATTTTTAATAAAATAGTTTCTACTTATGAATGAAATAAGAGTTATAGATACAAAATAATAACAAGTGTGCCCATATATAGACAATCATGTTGGCTTAAAGATAGTTCATTAATTCATCACTTAATTTATATTTTTGTAATCATTAAGATTATGGATAAGAATAAATTCTCCAATTGTGATAATAGAAATTCAGTCTAACATTCAGTCTACACGGCAATTACAGCTTCAAAATTTTGCATGCTATACATCTCTGGTCCTACTTTGTTCATCAAGAAATTCGTTATTTTCTTGTCACAACCTACGAGTCCCACCCTTTTTCTTCCCTGCCTCAAATCTGGCCTCATCCTTCCTGTAACTCTAATTGTCCAGTTTGTTTTTGATCTTTAGTCACCCTTACGATAACACATGAAAAAAAAAGGAAAGGAATTTTAAAGTGATTTAGCATAAACCAATAAAGGGGTTGATATCATTTGGCATATCTATTTCAAGAGAAAACAATGTTGTTTCATAACTTGAAGTTAATTAAGCTAATTATAGAAGCACCGAATGTACTTTTCCCATTGGAAGCAACAATAAATTATTGCATTTCACACACACACAAAAAAAAAGAATACTAGCAACCCTTAATCTCTAATATTCTTTTTAACATACTCTTCGTATTGATTGAAATTCAAGTGAGTCTTGCTAGTTTAAGAAGGATTACTCATCAAATAGGGAATGGAATTAACATATCTAGTGAGACTTGTGAATTTCACCCGATAGGCGAGAACGTAAAAAAGAGTGATAAGATTATTATGAATTAGCATTCTTCCTCAAAATGAACCTTTAGAACTCATGGCCACTATAATGAACCGGTGGTATTTAACTTCGACATGCCATTTGGCATTATTTATTTGATAAAAATATCTCTTGATTACATCCAACACAAGTGATATACGATGAAATCTTGGGAAATAAACAAGAAAAACACTAGGCATGTCAAAGGAACACTAAATTCAGATCACTTGAGAAGGAACTTTTGCAACCAAAACGCAGAGGATTTGGGATATCTTTTCAAGTTGTTCTTGTAATCCACATAAATGAGGCCGAATCGAACTGTGTAACCAGCATCCCATTCAAAACTGTCCGAAAATGACCATGCATAATAGCCCTTCAAATTAACACCTTCCCTGAAAGAGAAAGGAAAAAAAATTTGCCACAAATTAACAATTTATCATGAACCAAATATATGTATAGATAAAGAAATCCATTTCATTTTCTCACTTGATCGCTTGAAGAAGGAATTTAAGATGGCCATCATGGTATCTAATCCTTATACCATCCTTGCGGGCTTCATTGACTGGTATTGAGTCATTCCTTGATTCAGCAATGCCTAAAAAAATTAAGAACCAAATAATTAATTTCTAATTAACCTAATCAATTACTTTCAGTTAAGCTAGTGTTTCAAAAAATTATGCTTCATGTCACTTATTGCATCAGCTATTATGGACAAAGAAACTAGATCAGTACAGAAACAATTAGTTTCTTAAATAAGGAATTAATCGGGTGGTCAGAAATAATGATAGAATCATTGTAATCCTACTGAGTCTAATTACTAACCAAAATGAAGTTGAATATTGTATGGTATATTTACCATTTTCAGTGATGTAAATAGGATGATTCTTGTATTTATCTCTTATGTGTACCATAAGAAGATGAATTCCCTTTGGAAAGATAAAGAGCCAATCCAAATCAGTCTGCACAACAATAAAATTTTGTTTCATTAGTAGTAGAAATTAAAATAGAAATGCACGCATGTTCACTGCTATTGTATGGTTTTACTTCACTAAGTGTGCGTTTGGATTAACTTCCAATCCTAACAAAATCAATTTCAAAATCAAGTTAATGGTCAAAGCAAACAAACAAATAGTTTATTTAACTTTTTTAATTTTTTTACCAAGATTTTGGAGATTAAAATTGACTATAGAAGATACCCAAACACATTATAAATATATGTTTGGTTCCAGTTCCACGTTAGATTATTTAGAATTCCGTTAAAATATTCACATATTTAATTCGACATAATTAATTATAAGATTAAAATTAATTGAATTAAAACAACTTTAGATAATTTATTTCATAGATACAGGAAATACTACTTGTATATGGCATGAAGGAAATGGTATATATATCAACCAACAAAAATTAAATAGCATAAGTTTAATTAGTTTGGCAGAAAATTTATCGTACCGGGGTCCCTACAGCTAGACCATTCCTTTCCGCTGTGATCAAGAGAAAATTGTAACTTGTGTTTGTCAGTTCACTGTTAAAAAATTGTAAAATAATAATAATAGTAATTTACGGTACCCAAATTTACTTGGTTTTGCCATAAGTACTTACTACTGAGACTGGCTAGTATGTCTGTGTAGAATGTCCTGTTGGCACTGACAGGTGCAGCATGTTCTGCATAATAAGTGGTGTAGTAATTCACACCAAGAAAATCTATGGAATTTTTTAGACCTTCAGATTCAGCTTTGGTGAATTTTGGGAGCCTAGAACCCACTGAAGATCTCATACTCTCCGGATAGTCACCATAGGTAACCGGATCAGCATACCTGAAAAAAATTAATTTCTACCATTACAATGCTTATAATTAATATTATCAATTTTTATAAACTATTAGATCAAAGTTCAATTTGCATATATAAATTTTCTCACTCTGTTTATTTATGAGAAATACATACCAACCAAAGAAAAAGTCCAGAGCTCTTTTTGCAGCAATGTCATCTGCAGCACTTTTAGATTTTGGCAAAAAGTAGTGAGTTGGTATAGTGATCCCAATTTCTCCTTTTTGACGAGCCTACACAACCAATATATGTTTTGTCCGATGAGCAAGACTTACACATATGTAAGATTATATGATTCATTCCCAATCTCTAATTATTAACTTTGTTTTTCATATCAATTAATAACTATATGTGGTTGGCTTAATTTATCTTAAGACAATAATAATTTTTTTTGTGTATTCAAAACTCCTTTCTCTAGTTAAAATTGTAGTGTTTTTTTTTCTGAGAATTGTAAAAAAAATATTAAATCTTTCAATTTTTTTTACCGAGGTTTCAAACCCCACATCATTCAAATATGTTTTCGTTTCAAATATGTTCATCATCAAAATAATTTTTCTTTTCATATTCCACGTCATTCAAAAATATATTAGAAATATCAAAACAGTCATTATTGATATTATATATGTTAACTTTATAAAAAAAAAATTATAACAAAAAAATAAAAAAATAAAAAAAAGACAACTATATTAGTACGGAAGACCAGCATGAAGCCATGTCGATAGGATGTAGGCGTACAAGTATAACAAGCTAAAATAGACATATTAGATATTATTCTCCAATCATTTCAAATATGTTCATCACCCAAATATTTTTTATTAAAAAAATATTAATTGGTACGTACGAAAGAGAATTATGAAGCCATTATCAATAGGATGCAGACCTATAGTAAAATTAATTTTTAAAATGGAAAGTATATATACTATGAGGTGCAAATTATTTTTTTAAAAGTTTATCAAGGAGACTGAGAATTAACCAAATTTCTGGAAAATAAACTTTATATTATACTAAAACTAAAAAAATATAAAATAACACGACGGATATGATAACTAATAAACAAGCCAAAATAGACGTGATTAATATTCTTCAATGTACGTAATTACTATAATATAATTTTCCTATAGCTTTCTTCCCCTTTTAAATTAATATTTCTGATGTTTACCTGATATTTTGTTTTGTATAATGTGGCAGCAGTTTCATGAGCAAGTAATAAGTAGTGTCCAACGATATAGGGTTCAGTGGATGAATCGCCAGCACTACAATTGGCAACGTACTTAGAACATCTACCTGGTGCAAAGGTGCCACCATTGTAGCCATTGAGACTAAATGATAAGGGTTCGTTCAAAGTGACCCAATATTTGACTCTATCTCCAAAGGTCCTGAAGCAGAAGTTTGCGTAGCCACGAAAATCCGCCCTAATTATCAATAATAAGGAAAGTTAATTGAAAACTGATGGTTAAATAGCTTATTTTCTTTTGGAAAAAAAAATGCTCCTCTTTTAAATAATTTTGTTATTAGGCCATCTATTTTCTAGGAATTCATTTCTGTACTTTTTGGTTCTTAAATGAATTCTATTGCTACACATCACTTATATCTAGCTTTGTATAATTTAAGTAATTCTTCTCTGCGTCTAACAACTTTAAACACTTTACTAAATGAGCCTCACTAATAATCTCGTATTCTTATATTCAGTTATTTTATCTCACAACAACTTTTACAATGATAACTTAAAAGTCATACTAATTATAATATGTAATTAGATGATAATGTAACACTATTAATATTTATAATTATCAGTACATGATTGTTAAATTCATTTTCTTATATAATTATTAAAAGCTGTTTATTGGGCCGATTAATAATGTTAAGTGCCCGTGCTTAAATGAGCACCACATATAACAAGATATGCCTTAGTTAATATCTACTAAGACCCACCAAATAAATAGCGTTGGTTTTAAATTTTATTTATAATTTTGTAGTTCTTAATAAATTTCAATTAATAAAAAAAATAATGTATTAAAAATCATATTGGTAACTCTATTCAAGAGTGTAACTTACACTACTTTAGGACTACGAAATCCTCCATACTCATCTTCAAGAGCTTGGGGAAAGTCCCAATGAAAAAGAGTGACAAAAGGTTTTAAACCTGTCCCAGAACGAGTTAGCAAGCCGAATTTTGAGAAATAGTGAAGAAGAAAAAATCAAGTATTAGGAGAGGTTTACCATTTGCTAGGATCTCATCGATGACATTGTTGTAGAATTTAACCCCCAGGGAATTAACTGCTCCCTTGCCCTCTGCAGGCAGTAATTCAATATTTTGAAATCACTTTCAATATTTAACTCCGTGTCTTTTTACATATTTTCAATAGAATAAAAAATAAAATAAAAAGTAACTAATAATATGAGAGTAATGCATAATTATTAGGAGACAATAATAGTGGTTTAAAAATTGATAAATAATAAAATTGTAAAATTTATGGACACAAAAAAGAAGTAATTCTCTTGTATACATTATGTAGAATTTAATATGAAACAGACTTTCCACAATAGGTTTTGATTTAGGATTTAATCGTACTTGGGAATATTCTTGTCCATGAGATGGAGAATCTGAAAGAGTCCAGCCCCATTTCTTTCGCTATTTTTATGTCACCCTGCAACAATACACTGTAGTTAATTAATCCTCTCATTCAATACTCATTAATTGGTAAAGTATGTATACGTAGCTCTGAATAAACGCGTTATAACAGGACAAAATTATAAATCCTATTTTATATGTAATGTATCCTTTAGAAGTAGAACAAAACAACAAGTTTTATTAAAAAGATGAGTGTTCCAATTCCATTAGTCCACGAATCATGTTACTTCAGCACTATGATTTTTAATTTTTACTTTTTTATTTTATTTTATTTGTTGAAATTTGAGGGTGAATGTACCTTGTATCGATGATAAAAATCAGCTCCCATGTCACCGGTGCTATGATCCCAAATCTTTTCTGTTCACACCAAAAAAAAAAAAAAAAACTATGAGATGGTGGTCCCTCACAACTCAGAAGAATCGATAACAATGACTATCATCTACACCCTGATCCGATATAAATGAAGGAAGAAAGCAAACCTCTCCATATTTGGTCCTTTAATTTTATTAAAATCAAAATGTTTAATACTTTGATTGGGTCTCATCTTTTAAAAAATTCCAATTTAATCCTCAAATTTTTTAAACATATATTAATATTTTTTCTCATCAATTTAGACTAATGTGGTTAAAAGAAAAAGAGACACAGACCTAAATACTTTTTTAATGATGTTGTCTAAATTGACAGAAAAATAATATTAATGCATTTTCTTTTTTAATTACATCATTTTTTTTAATAAAAAAAACCTTACATTATTTTTCTAAGACTCAGAATACAAAATCTTATTTAAAGGAACCTAAATTTTACTCTACTACAACCAAAGACTTGTTAGTAAGCATCTACCCTTTATTTAAATTAACTGAATTCAATCAACTTTAACTTACGGGTTGAACTGTGCATTTTAATGAATTCTTCACTACTAGTATGCATATACCTTCTTTTTTATAAAAAAAAAATAAAAGTATGCATATACACTTTCTTTAAATTAATTGAATTTAATCCACTATAACTTAATGGTTAAATTGTTCAGATAAAGATATGATGGATTTATTGTTTCATGATCCAGTTATCGTAATTGAATAATAATAATAACAATAATAATTGTTAAAAAAATATTAAAAAAAAGTTAAGTAATAACAATGTATATTTATGTTTATACATGTGATTTATTTATTTTGAAATATCATTTATGTATAAAGTCAGTATTTTGCATCAATAATATAATTATCTAAAACAACTTATGTATAGATTAAAATTAACTTTAAAATAACTAAAAAAATCAATTTTAATTTATGAAAAACAGCTTAATTTATTCTATCTTCTCATTGTCTTCTTATAAAATACTGATTCATAACCAAAACTATCATTACAGGGAATATTATGCATAGACAAAAGAGGACGAAATGACCGTTTAGGGTAATTTTTTTAAAATTTATCAAATAGGAATAAATTTTAAATAAATACTCAAAAATGGATAAATTATAAATTAATTCATGACTTCCGAATTGAAAGTTATAATTTATTTTAAGATTTTTATTTTTTTTCTTTTCTACTTCTTATTTCTTTTTAAAAAAATATAACTTCAAAGTCATATTTTTTATATTTTAATAGAATTTAAAATTTCTATATATTTTTATTTAAATTAATATTTTAGTTTTAGTTTTATTTAATATTATTTATATTTTGTATATTGTTTGATTTAATATTTTTACATTTTTGTATATTTTTATATAATATTTTGATATTTTGATATTGTTTTATTCAATATATTTTTTATAAATTGAAGTTGTGACTATAACTTTAAAGTCGAACTGGTTAAAATATATTACAATTAGAATAAAAAATCAATAACATTAAAAATACCAAAAATATTAAATAAAACATAAAAAACAAAAAATATTAAATAAAAAATATAAAAAAATATAATATTAAATAAAAATCATATACAAAAATATATAAAATACTAAATAAAACAAAAAAAATATTTATTTAAATAAAATTATTTATAACTTTAAAATCATAAATAATTTATGACTTCTATCAAAAATATATATAAAAAAATTATGACCACAAAGTCATTTAAAAAAATTAAGATTATAAACTTTTTAACAATTACAGTAAAAAAAATTTATAAAATAATTTATAATTTTGAATTCATAAATAATAAGATATCCTATAATTTATTTTTTAAAATTTATCCTTATTTGATAATTTAAAAAAAAATACTCTTAGACGGTCGTTTCTGCCGACAAAAGAGAGTAGTCCGATGTGTTTTCAAGTGAGAACGACATTGTATACCGCAAATACCAATTGAAGGGTTTAACAAAAAGAAAAATACACGAGTTTGGCATGGCAAGTAAGATCCACCAAAATTCTCGTGATTTGTGAAGAAGATTCAAACCCATTTTTTGAGCAATGATATACATGTGACTAATGTGAGTAATGTGACTTTATATTAAATACCTTATCAGCAATCTCATTACTTCTTATCTCAAAATGTTTGATATCCAACATTTAGATGGAAAAAAAGAAATTAAAAAATATAAATATGATGAAATTTATGATGCAATAAAAAGAAAAAGATTAAAATAAATTAAAGATGTTGATGAAATATTTAAAATATAAAGATAAAAAAAAATATCATTACTCCATTTTTTAAGCGTTGATGCTAGTGTGCTTTCATTAATTGGTGTCTCAAACCATTAGGACAATAAGCACTGTATACT
Source organism: Glycine latifolia (assembly GCA_013407115.1). Lineage (NCBI taxonomy): Eukaryota > Viridiplantae > Streptophyta > Magnoliopsida > Fabales > Fabaceae > Glycine > Glycine latifolia. The sequence continues at coordinate 750,554 of CM023948.1, read as the reverse complement.
TTAGAGACTTTCCAAAATAAGTAAAAAACACAAAAATAAGAAAACTCATATGCTTGTCTGTGTAGTACCAGGATGCTGCCTAGTGTAGGTGTCCCATATGCTTGGTCCTCTGCCATCTATACTTGCTGCTCCTTCTGCCTGAAAATTTAACAAAACATTGCATTCAAAGATAAAGTTACTAAAGTTCAAATTTTAAATTTATCAAAAAATTTATTTGTTATAATTCTTATGGTCAAATTAAAATATATAAATAGAAGATATTGTTTATTATACAAGTCAATTTTATAAAATTGAATTAAACTTCCATCCAAAATTCTAAGAATGTCAACAAAAGAAAATCACGTATAACTCCATTTAAAGTGAATTTTTTTTATAAAAAATATTTTAAATTTGACTCACTATCTGACAGTTAAACCAGTCATGTATTCAACAAATTCAAAGACTCTTACAGATCTGAATAGGTTGTAGAAAACAAAATAACAAGTCAAATCTCTTCTATGTAGTACCCAAAAAAATGAAAAAGAAAATATTAATTGAATGTGCTTAGTTATGTGGTTGTCAGAACCTGGTAAGCAGAAGAACCAATTCCAAAGAGAAAAGTGGAAGGAAAAAGGCTTCTGTTAAATGTTGAAACATAGTGGCTTGGCACTGCGCTTCTTGGAGTTGCACTTGCGGCAGTGCCACTAGCCAAAAGGGTGGCAAGAGAGAGCAAAAGACAGAGGAGAGAAGCACTCTTGGTTTTCATTTCTGCTTCGATGTCCAAAACCTCTCGCCAATGCTTTCAATTTAAAGAAGATTGAGTTGGATATTTTCTTATCTTGAATACATCATTTTTTTTAGTTTGTTATCTTTTTTTTTTAAATATAATTTTTATCTCATTATTTTTTTAAACACGTGGTTTTTAGTCTCTTTATTATTTAATTGAGATATTTTATTTTTATTTTTTTTAAATCTAATGTTTTAGTTTTTTATTTTTTAATTTAAATTTTTTGCCCCCATATTTTTAAAAATTTGTGATAAAATAGGAGATTAAAATCATAATTTTTTTTAAAAAAATTAAAATTATATTTTAATCTTTTTTATTTTTACTTTAGTATATGATTTTTCCAAACTTTTATATTCGATACTCACCATTAAGTTAATTCTGTTAAAGGATGACATGATTAATTAAATATCACATCATTAATATCATCATTGTCACATTATATTATGTTTTTTCATGATATAATTTTTTAATTATTAAAATATATATGTTTTAAGAATCACATTTGCATTGTTAAAGTCACTTGAGCCAACTTTATAGGTGTGTTTAAAAAGAATAATCCTGACATTTCATTAGTCTGTCACTATTTAATGAAATAAAGCTAAGAGTGATTATCAAATGAAAGTTTGGAAAAGTCATATATCAAAATAAATAAATAAAAATTAGGTAGTAAACTAAAAGAGAGTATATTTCGAATATAAAGAATATATTTAAGTTTTTTTTATTTAACTGGAATATGATATATCATATATTTTGTTTTTTTATTACAAGATATTTTTTTTTCTTTGGATAGAAAATGACATGAAGGATAAATTAAAATAACGAACTAATTAAAGAAGAGTAAATATTGTACTAGTTTTTTTGTTATAAGAATTAGAGAGAATAATAAGAGCATTAATAGACATATAACACTTACATATTTTACTCAATCAATTAAATTAGATTTCTTTAATATATTATATTAATATTAGTTTACATTATTCGTATAAAAAGTTTTACATTAATAACAAATAAAAAACTATTAATATAATTTTAAAATAGATATAATAAAAGTTAATAAATTTATCATTTATATTTATGTGATTAAATTATAACCTAAAATTATTTTAAACTCTCAACAAATAATCTATGATGATAGTTTATACACTGGAGAAATTCAAATAATACTTCTAAGACATTCTTTTATATAAACTTTTTTATCATTAATTAAAATTTATTCAAAAAGCTAGCACAACTTTTGGTGGATCTCATTTTTTATTGAATAGACTTCAATTATAATTTATAGTTTTAATAGATTTTGATAATAGTTTAATGTTTATACACTGATAGAATAATTTATCATATATGATTGATTGTAATTGGATGATCTATTTAAACTTACACTATCATTCTATCAATACATAGCCATTTTTTTCCCTTTTAACAAATAATAACTAAAGTATTAGAAAAAGTGTGATATATAATATATACTAGTAGCACTCTTCGTTTAACCTGGTCCAGAATGTGCATGAAGCTGCTAGCAGAACGGAGGTGGTGTCTTGGAATCATATTTTCAGGAATGCAAATTGGTAGCTAATTCCATGGCTAAATATGGTCTGTCATTAGATAGTGAGAACAAAGTGTTTGATGTAAGCCCTGTTTTTATTTCGTCACTAATGTATACTGCTAGACTTTATCAACTGTATCCTTTATTTGACTTATCTACTTTTCTTTTGTGAGTAAATATGTGAATAAATATACATTTATATTTTGGGGCCATGATCCCACCTTTCCCTCTCAAATATTTTAATTGCTCGTGCCATCTTATCTTTTTAGTAGTATTCGATTATTACTTGGAAATTGGAATGGACTTTTTCTGAATGAAGTTATTTTTTCATTTTTTTTATTTAATTTCATACGAGTTCGATCTGATTTGAATTTTTTACACATTTTCCTTTTTTTCGTTCGATCAAAGCGTATATATAAGTGTTGCGTAGTAGCATTTTTTTTAAACAACTCTGTTATTATCTGTACTAATATTTAATTTGGCCTATTTCAAACCCCTATTGTTTTGTTACCCCATCTTCCTGCTACTACTAAATAAAAATAATTATATAAAAACAACTAAATAAAAAATAAAATGCATCTCATACACGTGATGTTTTAAGTTTTAACCTTTTACAAATTTTTAGTGTTTGTTTTATGAGAAAAGAAAGTTATGTACTAATATGTAAAAAAATTTACACAATAATTTAATTATAATTCATAATGTATAATAATTTTATTAATTTTTAAAATAATTATATCAAATAATTCAAACAATAATTTATTATTAAATAATAATATAAAATAATTTTACACTAATTGTGTATAAAGATTAAATTCTTATTTTATTAACGTACTTTCTCTGGCCTATCTGTTTAATTTCAGCATGGAGCAAAAAGAATGAAGTTGTTTACAAAATTAAATGATGAGAAAGCTTCTGATATCTTTTCATTGAGGAGAATATGCAAAGATTTTCTCGTATAAATTTGTTGATACTTATCAGCATAATATTCTTGCTCATATAAGCTATTGATATGTGGTCTCATCTTTTCTAGGTTTTTATCATCTTTATTAATGGTTTTCACTTCATACTTTCCACATATTTTATATTTGCCTTCTTTCTTAATGTGTAATTCCTTCTTTTTCTAGCTTCCTAAACAGGATTGAATTTTTTTACCTCAATACACCTTCTATTTTTTTTTCTTATTTCCTAGACTATCCCCCTCCCATTTTATTGGCACAAGTATCCCATCATTGTTCATGTGTGAATTCGGAATTGAGGGACCTGAATTCACAACAGTTTTTTTTTTTAAAAAAAATTATCAGACCTGTTTAGAATTTGGGATTCTCAAGTCCAAATTCTAACTAAACGAATTTTGTTTTGTTTATAAATTTTCTTTAATAGTACAAACAGAATAATAATAATTAATAATGTATTTAATATTATATTTAAATAATATGATTAATTCTTATAATTATTAAATATTAACATATAATATAACTAAACTGTAAGAATAGTTATTTATTTTTAAAAATTAGTTTATTACAAATTGCCAAATAATATAAATAGAATAAATAAGTAAATGAGTAGACATATTATGGTGATGATATAAATAAATTTATTAGACATAATAAAACATTAATAAAGATAAACACGGACAGAATTAACTATTAGCATTTGTGTATATTTGTGTTTTTTCTATTTTTTTCGAAACAGGAGGGGAACTACTACGGGGAGGGGGCACTGGTTCCCTAACTTTTTTGTAAAAAAAATTAATGTGTAATAGATTTTGATATTACAGTAAGATAATTATTTATATTTAGAAGTATTTATATATTTATATTAGGATAAAATTTTATATTAGATAACTATTTATTTATATTAGTAATCTATATTTATATATAGGAGTTTAGTTATGAACACAATAATATTTAACTTTATGTATTTTTGTGATTATTTTCTTATAAAATATTTTATTATCTTTTCATAATATTCATTGTGCAGATAATGAAAAAATTTCCTTTTTTAAGATAAATACTCTATTTCCATTTTTATACTATTTATTCTGATCGTAATTACATTTTCGCCCTCTCTCTATATATAGTTAAAATATTCGATATTTTTGTAATAGTATAGTTCGTAGTTACTAGTTCAAGGGTTATACATATTTGCATTTGAAATAAAAATAAATTTATTAGAATTTAATTACAATTATTTAGAAATTAAAGACTTTTTATTATGAACTTTTAAAAATGAGACAAACTTACGTACTTGATGTATGTGATTGTTAACTAATTAAACTAAGACACAACAAGAAATATTCTTTCTCAATTTTGTCATTATTCTTTATATATTCTCTTTGTTTTTTACCCTCTGGCTATTATCATTATTTTTTAGGCTCTAGCATGCGTCTAGCTTCAAGTCTATGAGTTAAAACATGAAGTGTGTAAACCATGGAAAAATAAACCAAATATCGAATAACTCCAAATATATGCTGAAATTTGCTTTCACGCGTTGACTATTGTCACAATGACTATACTGTCATAAAATAAAATAAAAATTCTTACTTTTTAACAACCTAATATTTTTTCTTAGTGTTAGGCTATTATTGTTGTAAAAGCTAGAGAGTAAAATCTTATTTTGGTTCCTCTAAAAAACATTTTATTTTGGTTTGATAGTTTCTATAAGACATATAATTAATAATAAATTTTTATAAAAAAAAATGTGTGATTAATGTATGTACCAATTTTTACTATAAATTTGTGAAGGTATTGGTGACATTTGCAAAAAACAATATTTTCTTTTTGACAGAGTGTGTAAATAACAAATTGCATTTATAATCTTGTGTATTTGAAAATTTGATGTTTAGTTTATCTTTAACAAATATATTTTGTATTGTATATTTAAATTATTTTAACAAAGACAAAATTATAAATATTTAATATTTATATGTTTATTAAATATATTTTTTATTTTTAATTATATTCCCTCTATTTTTTCATTTTGGGTCTACTGTTGTTTGAAAATCTATTGTAAAGATAAATATTATAAAGGGTTGAAATGTGATTTTAAAAATAAAGTAAAAAAACTTTTAAGCCTTTATCTTAAAAAACAAAAGTTATCGTTTGAAGAATCTTACAAGATAGATAACAGATTTTTGCAAACAATTTTCAAAGATTAAAATAGACTTTGCAAGGAGAAACAAATTTTAAACAAAATCAAATTTTAACCCCAAGTCAATTTAAACCAAAGGAAAATATAACGATAAATAAACAAAGAAATTTATATTGGTTTGTTTCAATGACATATACTATGTTCAATTCTTAGTAAATCATCAAGTCTCAGTAACTTCTCAAAGTTTAAAATCCGTTAGTAAGTGTTTTTTCTTAATTTTTTATAGACTTAAATGTAGCCACCAGTCGAGCACCACCCAAATATAGACAACAACCCTAGACCAAACGATTCAAAAATCAATGGAAACTTTATTCATGGCAACAAAAGCAAGGTACAGGTGCACCATATGTAACACCCCCCGATTGAATCACACTAAAATGAGAGGGATTTAGAGACCAAGCAAGTATGAGACTATACAATTGAGGATGACTTAAAAGAATTAATTGACACTACCTATACTAACAAGATGCATCTACTTTTCGGTAGCTTATCACTCAAGAATTTCACAGTTAAGCATATTTCTCATAAAGCATGTGAATGAAAACAAAACACACTAAAAAATGAATGAAGACAAGATGCATCTACTTGTCGACTTGGAGTAGTTGTGGGATGGGTAACCTTTTGGAAAGTTTCTCAGAAAGCATATGAATGAGGACAAAACATGCTAAAAAGTTTCACGTTAGTTTGGGGGGACAATCGTTGATCCTTAAAGAAGTCAAAACAAATTGTCGAAGTCTTAGAAATGGCTACCTATGGAGGGTTCTCACTGGTGAAGGGTTCTGACTAACGAGGAGTTGAGTGAAATGCCACCATGTGAAGTGTCGTAGTGTGTGCCGCTGAAAAGTCGACAATCAAGGATGTTACACCACGCGCTAGGCATCACCAAAAAGGCTTGTGCCTCTTCACAACCATCGATTTTGGCATCGTTTGGAGGAGGAGGAGTTTCATATATGAGTTGATTTCATCGGCGATGGCATGAAGGTAAGGATGGAGGATTTAGTGTTTTTCTAATCTTGAGAACAAAGGTTCCATTTTGGTTCGACTATAAGAGTGCGGTTTCAAGAAAATGGTCTTTGATGGTTTGGTTTGGATCCAGGCATAGGACAATATGGTTTCACTTCTTTCCATTGACGTGGTGAAGGCATGGAAAAAGGACAATGTTGTTGTTGCATCTGGTTTGGGGTTAGTTGGGGTGTCAAGGTAAGAGGGTTTAGGTTTTTCAAGGGCTAGACATCACCAAAAAGTGAATGAATTAATTGATACTACCTATACTAACAAGATGCATCTACTTTTCGGTAGCCTATCACTCAAGAATTTCACAATTAAGCATATTTCTCATAAAGCATGTGAATGAGAACAAAACACGCCAAAAAGTGAATGAAGACAAGATGCATCTACTTGTCGACTTGGAGTAGTTGTGGGATGGGTAACCTTTTGGGAAGTTTCTCAGAAAGCATATGAATGAGGACAAAGCACGCTAAAAAGTTTCACGTTAGATTGGGGGGGCAATCGTTGATCCTTAAAGAAGTCAAAACAAATTGTCGAAGTCTTAGAAATGGCTACCTATGGAGGGTTCTCACTGGTGAAGGGTTCTGACTAACGAGGAGTTGAGTGAAATACCACCATGTGAAGTGTTGTAGTGTGTGTCGCTGAAAAGTCGACAATCAAGGATGTTACACCACGCGCTAGGTATCACCAAAAAGGCTTGTGCCTCTTCACAACCATTGATTTTGGCGTCGTTTGGAGGAGGAGGAGTTTCATATATGAGTTGATTTCATCGGCAATGGCATGAAGGTAAGGATGGAGGATTTAGTGTTTTTCTAATCTTGAGAACAAAGGTTCCATTTTGGTTCGACTATAAGAGTGCAGTTTCAAGAAAATGGTCTTTGATGGTGTGGTTTGGATCCAGGCATAGGACAATATGGTTTCACTTCTTTCCATTAATGTGGTGAAGGCATGGAAAAATGACAATGTTGTTGTTGCATCTGGTTTGGGGTTAGTTGGGGTGTTTTTCAAGGGCTGACCTGTGGTGGTTTTTCTTTTCTTTTTAGTTGGTTTGTATGATAAACTCCACTTTGACAATTTTTAAACTGTCAAAAAAATTCAAAAGTGACACATGTTTGAATACATTATTAAACACCATTAAGGTTCAATTTGAACGAAAAGACTTGATTGGAACACTTTCAAGAATTAGAACACCAATTGAACCACAATAATTTACTCATAAACTTTTTCGATCCCTCTAAAACTAATTGTAGCTTTACTCCAACCTTCTCTAAGGTTTTGAAGTACTTAAAAAGCCGGTAAAAAAATTTGTTTTATTGAAATGTTTATCACACATTTGGAAACCACTCATGAAAGTCCAACTATTTGAAAGTGAACTACTTTTTGATACAATTTTTTTAGGCTTATATACAACTCTTATATTTCTATTTTGTTAAATTTGTAATTTGGTTCCTCCTATTTTTAAATAGAGACATTTGATTTTTTTTTTCTATTTTAAAATTTTCATGATTTGTAGTCCAATACTCAATTTTGTTTACATTTATTTCTTATATTTTAATTAATTATATCATTTATTGATGGTATTTTAAATGAATATATTAGGCTTATGATTCAATTAGACCAATATAAAAGAAATAAAATAAAATAAAAATAGAATTGAAGATTTTCAAAAATAGAAAGATGAGATATCTTTATTTTAAGATGAAAGAACCAATGTTGCGGATCGAGTGAAATGAAATAACTAAAATTGTTGCAGTAAAAAAAAAAAGAACTGAAGTTGTCTATTTTTTTATCCATAGTGTCTATTTTTAAACTATTAATTTGAAAACTTATCCTTTTATTAGATTCTATGTGTGTTTATTTCTCTTTATTAATGATAAGATTAAATATCGAGTTAAATTCTAAAATATTATTAGTGTAATTTGATAATGTTAACAAATTAAAATCATTTTACATATGATTTTAAAATAATTATTATAAAATAATAATTTTACTATAAATGACAATTTATGATTAGGTTATTGCATAAAATACCTTAACATTGTTACTATATTGTAATTAAATCATTAACTATTTTCAAGTAAATTGGATGATCTAGTAAAAAATTAGATAAAATAAATATATTTGATATATTATCACTGTCATTTTTTTAAATGTTATTCTATTAAAAATGGCAATAAATATGACTCTTAAAATAATTATTATAAAACTAATAATCTTAACATACAAGTAAATGACAGTTTACAATACATGACTATAAAAAATATTTAAGTTATGTAAAATATTTTAAATTGGAATTAAATTTAAAATGAATAATCTAATATTGATAAAAAAAAACATTTATAGTAATCAAATAGTTTAATTACTCATTTAGTTTCTAGGCTAAATAGTAAATTTGATCTTTCTATAATTTCTTATTTTTTAGTTCTTATATTTAAAAATCATCCATTTTAGTCCCTATATATATCATTTTAATTTCTTATGGTCCTTATACATATTATTTTAATATCTTTTATTACAAGTTTAACTTAAAGTTAAAAATATTACGATGTGCATTTTGATATAAATCCAACAAATAAAAATAAACATAAACATAAAAACAAAGATCTTAATCCATTAACAAATTTACCTTTTTCTCATATATAATTTTGCAACAAATTCTCAAATATGCTCTTAATCTTTAGTCTTTATTTGTGAAACTCACATGAACTAAAATTGGATTAAAAATAATATATATATATATAATTAATTGAAATGATTACTGTAATTATAATAAAAAATAATTCTTAAAGAATCCAAACATAAAATTAAAAACATACACCCAAATACTTTTTTTAAGGAATAACATAATATTAAAAATAAGAAAACATATTATTGATCCGTCCAAACTTAAACAGTAAATAAATAAAATTATAAAGATAATCATCTAACAAAACGCTTATTAAAATTATTGTTCTAATCACCTAACAAAGACTCTAATTAAAACTTTAGAATTTTTCTCTCTTATAATCATCAAAGATAGCGATTTATAATTTTTTACTCTATGATAATAATAGGAATAGAGATTAAGAACTTATAATATTAATCATAAAAAATATAATTATTTTTTATTATATATATATATATATATATATTAATTATCTGTATTTACATTCATTCTCGCTTAAATTTGCTCAGAGCCATATAAACTTTCCCCATACCTAAATCCAACATTACCAATTTTATAATTTTTGGGAAAATTCAAGTATACTTTGTGATCCCTATTCAATGAGTGCAACCGATAAGCTTTTTCTCTTACGGAAGCACGAGGGAAAAAGACTTGACTGAGACGCTGCAGCAATAATTCATGCCCAAGCACAATGATTGATCCCAATTTCGTTATCAACAAAAATATTATCACAGTAAAAAAGAGTCCATTTTCACTATAATGATTGGCCTGGCCACTTGTACTGTTTGGATCGATTCTTTACAGCCAAATGACATGCACGAGTCACGACCTCCCTTCGAGATAACATGCTAATGTACAACTCGACTGCCCCTAGGCAATAAACATGACAAATTATAAATCATAAATATATCATAAATCTAGATGAAATACAAAATATAAGACTTAGGGTGTGTTTATTGAAAGACAAAATGTGTAGAAAATAATAATAATAAATAATAAACTAATGTGAGATTCATTATTTTATATTTTATTTTAATTTACATTTTTATTTTAATTCACTTTTTTTTTATTTCTTTATCCTTTACCAAACCGTCTCTTAATTATTAATTTAGTATCTTTATTTATTTAGAGTATTTGATCAGATATTTTTATTTTTGAAAATTTCAATTATATTTCTTTTATATTTTTAAAATGTCTCAAAGTGATTTTTTGTTTTTAAAAGTATCGCAATTTAATTTTTTTTACGGAACTTTATTAGAACTTTCAGATACTAAGAGACTTAATTGAATATTCTAAATAAAAGATCAAATTAACAACTAAGCTAAAAGACAAATAAAAGTAAGTGAAAAAAAATTAAAAATAGGCTGAAGAGAAATAGAAAAAAAAGAGTGAAAAAATTAATCAAAATAAATAAGAAATAAAAAGAGAGAAAATACTACTGAGACCTACTCTTTTTTTATATTATATCAAATAAAACCAAGTTTATCCATCAACCCTATTTACACTCTTTTTCCTTCCAACTAAACAAAGTGTTAGTTTTGTAAAGGAAAATGTTAAATTTACACTCATATTTTCAGTTGATAAGTCAATAAGTGTGTAAAATATTTAGATAAAAAAATTTATTGTCCAAAATATTTATATTTAGTCTGAATATATATATATATATATATATTAAAAATATATATATTTGATACTAAAAATGGAAATAAGAAAAAATTAAAAATATAATAATAAATATAATTTATAAAGAACTTAGAAAATGTAGCAAAATGGCATGGTAAGATATTGTGAATGGGGATGGAGATAACGTGCTTGGTATATCCCACAGTCGATGGCTCTGCCCTCACAACCATATCCACCTCTCACCATCATTAACGTGCATGGTGCTTGGAGCTTGGTGTCTGGTCCACATCCTCATTTTATGCATGCTGACACAGGAGTACATAATTTTATTTAGTCTAATAATAATTTATTTTATTTTACCGGATAGTATAATAATAAGTTAATAACTTCCTCTATATGAACATTTTATATAATTTTCTTGAGGATAAAAAAATTTCTTGAATATTCAGAGAAATTTTTTTATTACCCATAATAATTCTATTTAACTCAACTTAGATTGTCCTTCTCAATGAAACTTCTATTATAAAAATATTTAATTTATAATATTATTATTGAGACTTAGGCAAGTTGTTTTGATTACACTAAGAAACATATTTACTTATGAAATCATTTAAAATTATTTAATACAATTTCACAGTAAAAATAATTTTATAAAATTTAAATATAAAAAATAAAATTGTTGAGATTTAGGGGAGTTGTTTTAACTACACCAAGAAATAGATTTGTTTCTCATAATTGTCCTACTTAACTTAAACATAAAAGAATTAAAACTAACTCTGTTATGATATTATCAAATAATTAATTTATAATTATTTTGTAATAAAAATATTTTCAATAAATATCTATTATAAATTTATGCAAAGGAAATTAACATATTATATAAATATTAAAGGAAAAAATTGTATGTGGAATTATTAAATATAGAATAAAAATATTATTTTATAAAAAATCTATTAATTAATTTGTTTTAAATTAATAATTAGTATAAAATATTAAATTCATAATATAAATTTTATTTAAAATTATGTTTTTATAAAATTATATTATACTATTTATTTGTAAAAGTAAATTTTATAAGATATATCTCTCATAAATAAAATAGAGTAAACAAATATTTTCGTCCCTAAATGTGTGGGGTGTTAACAAATTTGTTTCAGAAAGATGAAAATTCAAATTTTTTATTCTTGAAAGTGAAAAAGTGCGACAAACTTATCCATCCGCTAACTTTCGTCTATTCGGTAATTGAAATAGCCTGCATTACACATTCATGGACGAATTTATTAGCGTCCTACACATTCAATGACGAATTTGTCAACTCTCTACCCAACATATAATTTAATCTTCATATTCTCCATTTTTCTAATTATTGCAAGCATAAAATTATAATAAATACTTAAAATTAAGAAGGTAAGTATAAGTTAAAAAAATATAATAATAAGTATAATATTGATTAATAAGCATAATTTGTATGTTGCTCTAAAATTTATATTGTAACAACTTTAGATAATGACAAAATCAAGTTGAGTTTCATTTTTTTGTAAGGATTAATTTAATGACTATGCATTTTAATTTGTTTGAACCTCATATTTTGGATAAGATATTATCTCATATTTTTGCTTTAAAATTTTTAATGTGACAGTACCTTACCCAAAATATGAGACCCAAACAAAAAATGCACAACCATTAAGTTAATTTTTACAAAAAAATGAGACCCAACTTGATTTTGTTCTTACCTTAATAGTGTTATAATAGAAAATTTCAGAGCAACAAACAAATCATGTTTATTAATCAATGTTATATTTATTATTATGTTTGTTTTAACTTATGCTTGCTTTTCTAATTTTTAAGTGTTAATTATAATTTTATGCTTGCAATGATTAAAAAAAAAAGAATATGAAGATTAAGTTATATTTTGGATATAGAGCTGACAAATTCGTCCCTGAATATATAAAGCGCTAACAAATTCATCCTTGAATCTGTCACGTGGGCTCTTTCAATTAACATTAACGGACAGAAGTTAACAAAGTAATAGATTTGTCACTTTTTTTTTCACTTTCAATAATAAAAATTTGAATTTTTATCTTTCGATGATGAATTTATCAACGCTTTCTTTACACACATTCAGAGATGAAAATGACTATTTACCTAATAAAATAAGATTATCTCACATGAATGATATTTGTGATATTTGCATATTAAAATTATTTTAATTATTATATTATTAATAAAATAATTCAAAACAATTTTATAATGAAAATATATTTACTAAATTAATTTTAATATATTTTATTTCATTTTCATGTAAAAATTTAATATTATTGTATAAATATTAATCAATCAAATTTTATTATATGAACTTAGTAACATAGAGTCAAAATAATATTTTAGAGGAAATAATTAACTAATTAGATCTTAATTAATGTTTAGTAAAAATATATTTAATAAATTAATTTAATATATTTATTATGTATTTAATTAAAAAAAATAAGTTTATTATATAAATATTAATCAACTAAATTTTAATACATAAAATTATTAAACATAGAGCTAAAATAGTAATTGTAATAGATATATCAACTAATTAGATTTAAATTAATGTTTAGTTTAAAATTTTGAACTTTATAATGTAATTATTATTCTCATAAAAAAAGAACAAAAATGTAAAAGAAAAATATAAAATAGAAAGAAATAAGAATGTAAAAGGAAAAAATATATAAAAATAAAGAAAAAAGAGAGAAAGAGAAAAAACTGTGAAAAGAAAAAAAAAATAATAGAAGGAAGGAGGGAGGCAACAGAAAATAATAAGTGATTATAAGATAACACTTTAAGTAAAATCCTTAAGACTCAAATTTATAAGTCTTTTTCCTTATTTGTATGCTGTTTAATATTTATTACTATTTGATCTAAAATTTTAACTTACACTTATATTTTAACAATTTTTTTTTAAATGTGAGTCTCTTTTACATTATATTTTCTCCCTAAAGTGATAGTCACTTTCATCCACTAGTATTTTATGATGGTCAATAGAGTCAACATGCTCTAATACATTATATTCATCTGTCAAGAAAACTTTGGATAAAAGGGATCATCCATAAATTTGTTGCTGCTATCTCATATTTTACTTGTTTGAGTCTATCATCAAGTTAAATCATTAGTTTTGATATCAATTATTAAGAAAAACATATATCTCTTTATTCATAACAATGAGAAAACAAGTCATAAAACAAAAAGACCAATAACACCATAAAAAAAGGAAAAAATAGCAACTTTATTTAATATAATTCATACTCTTATCCTTATATTTTCTCACAGAAACAAGTTTAATAAACTTACAAATAAAATAAAGTACCAAATTTTTCTTATATACTATCTCTCTCGTTCAAAATAAATACACCCCGAAGCGATGTGTGGATTAGAAGCGAGAGTGGGCCATAAGCTCGTAACAGATAACAATAAAATATTAAATTAGATGAAAAGGATCCAGCTAAATCATTATTATTAGACAACTGTCAATCACACAGAGAAGGTACTGATGAAATTTTTATTGCACGTTGTTTTAATAGATAGATTGAAGATAGAAGAAGATAATATATTTTTTTTGAAAGATTATAAATTACCTGCAATCCTTTTAAAAACAGAGCAAGCTTCCTTGGTCATGTACCTTCTAGACATTCTTTGATCCAACTTCCATTTTCCATGGGAGTCACTGGGGATGGATGAAGAACAACAACGGTGGGCCTCTCTTTCTCTCAAGTTTCTGATTTTTCAATTTCTCTAATTTTCCGAACCCCCTTTCTCTGATGGAGCAGAATATATTTGAAAATGAAGGTATAGGTGGTGTAGCAGAGTAAGGATGCGGTGGGTTTTTTTTGTTCTATATATATATATTTGCTCTTATTTCAAATTTTGCCTGGTTTATTTGTGAAGTGGACTTAAGGAGCCCACATTGTTCCAGTCGGATCTTGCTTGATGGGTACACAGGTCCAATTCAATTTTCTTTTCTTTTTTCTTTTCTGTTTTGACAATTTTGATCTGAAGGGAGAATGAGAATAAATTAAAATAAAAGATGAAATTAATGGTCGAGGCAAACTGGACGGTTTGATCCAGCAAATGAAAAAAATATTCATTTGGATAAACAAGACCTAACCGCTCAAGTGTGTGTGTGTTTTTTTTGTACATCCCATGTGTTTGATTTGAACATTGAACTATTGAAGAAAAATTAAAAAGGATTGAGAAACAAAATAAAAGGGGTGGATGAAATTAAGTTTTCACATGTTGCATTCAAGGGTCTTCTCAAATTGATACAAAAATATTTAAATTGATTTAGTTACTTCTGACATTCCATAAGGCATTATTTATTATTTGATAACAACTAGATTACATCCGAAGCAAGTGATAGACTGTGTATTTCTAGGGATAAACAATAAAATAAAAGGGCACAGGAATGGCAAAGGAACAATAAATCAAGATACACGAGGCCAATTCGAACTGTGTAACCAGCATCCCATTCAAAGCTGTCCGAAAATCTCTGCAAGAGAAAGGAAAAAACTAAAATTACCACAACTAAATCATTCACCATGAACCAAGTATATACGACTTGTACTTATATTAATTTTTTGTAAACAAAGTTAAAGGAAATAAAATAAGAAAGTATTTATTATTAAAATGGTAGGAGAACATAAAAAATTATGTTAATTTTTTTTAACTTTTAATGTGTCCTACTAAGGTGATTCCAATTTCTCCCTTTTGATGAGCCTAAAAAACAATATGTCAATTTAAGGATTTATAGTCAATATCTCTAATACTTGATTTTAATTTGGTATGTTAATCATATATTAACTATTTTAATTAAGAGCGAAATAGTAATAAACTTTCTCATTAATCGGGAAAGAGAAAACAACAATATTATTCAATAAAAGTATTCGAAGTGATGTAAACTTAATACCCAACAATTTTTTTAAAAAATAATTCAGTTCAGTTTCTGAAAATTGAACTAACCAAATGGTTCGGTTCAGTTTTTACTGGAAATCGTTCAGTTTTTTAAGTTTAATTCGGTTCAGTTCTTGAAAGTTGAAAGTTTAGTTCAATTCAGTTTTTTTTCCATGTCATAAAAATGGGCGTTATGAATCTTTATGATATGAAACATGTATGTTCAACATAAGATCACCGTTTCCAAGTATTGCTGACCCATTTCTACATATCAAATCTCTATCATACAGAACACAATTTTCCAATTACCTAGCTATACATGACATTAGGTTCATTTGTATTGCTTTTTCACTTTTTTTTATATGAAAAAAGAAAGATAGAGTGATCAAATACACAATTTTAAAATCTGGACTAACTACCTGGCCGGATTGCTCATCAAATCAATCATGCACTTAATTTGGTTTGTTGATTTGATCGATTCTATGATTAAATTAATTATCTATTTGGATTGAACTAATAAATCAGTTTGGACAAAAAATAATTTTTTTTAAAGAATGCAACATTTTGATAAATAAAATGGTACACAAAAATTGAATCACGTACCTAGAATTTGTTTAGTGAATATTATTAAACTTATGACATAATATATATATATATATATATATATATATATATATATATACTTATAATTTATGTTATTTATACCAATTCATACAGTTTAATTATTAACTCATTGATTCAATGACTCATCAACCTATAGTGCCTTGAATAGATCAATGATGTATCGGATTTTTAAAACTATATATCATCAAATAGTTCATTCAAATGTGTATAGATTATAGAATATGGGTAGCCAGCTTTGTTAAATTTCAATAGATATCTAATAATTTTAATGTGAACAATGGATTGGCTTCAGTAGGATACCTACAGTAATGTCAAACAAATAACAACAATGTCTTGAAAAAATACTAGACTATTCAATAAGTGAACTACTAATTACCTAACAGTGAAAGCTTTGAATATATATGTAGCATGAATGAGATCATAAGTTCTAATCTCAATATGATTATTATTATCAATAGTTATATTAAAATCGTCCGGGTTACATTTTTAACTTTCACGTGTCAATTATATATTCTTCAGTTCAGCCTCTAACATTTTTCTCTTTGCATTTGCTTTTTTATTGATGTAAGTTGCTTTAATGCTTTGTGCACCGTACTCTAGTACAGTAAAAAAGAGACTATTCAATAAGTAATGTACATGACTTTTTTTATGACTACTTTTTTTATCCACCGTAAATGCTATAATTGCTCACTCCATGCTTCATTTTTGTTCTTCAAAATATGAATATGACTGTTTTTGTTTAAAGCAACCGATTAAAATCGGCCTAGTGATAAAAGGTTTAGGTAATATACACAAGTTCTTAGATTCAAATTTTTTATATTGCCAAAAAAAATGTTTGTTTAAAGCTAACATGCTATTTCTTTCTCGTGCAACGTAACACGTTCCATGTGCAAGTATTGAAGTATGGGAGACAATGTCGGGTTCGGTGGCTGAGTCATCAACAGTGCAATTTCCGGCATATTTAGAATCTACCTGGTGCAAAGTAGCCAGCATTGTAGCCAGCATGAACAAATGATCCTGGCTCATTCAAAGTCACCCAATGTTTAACTCGATCCCCAAATGTCTTGAAGCAAAAGTCAGCATAATTATGAAAATCAACCCTAACTATCATTAAAACAAAACATAGTTATTAAATCAGTTGATTATACAGTATGTACGAATATTATAAATTTTTTGATAATATGTTAAATTTTTACGGATAAAAAAAACATAATTAACTTCTTTTTTTCCCTCCCTTGAGAACGAAAAATAGGAGATTGATGCATAATTTGCAAAGATGAGTTCTAGCAACATATTTTATAATACATTTTTTATTATTAATTAAATTTTTTAAAAATTATAAAATCATGATTATAAGAACTCATTAAGTAAGTTCAACTTAATTTTGTAAATTCTAATATATTTTGAGTAATAATAAGGAATATATTCAAAAGATTATGGTGAAGAATATGTTACTAGTATTTTTCATTTGCAAATTTAGTAAACTTACACTATTTTGATTTACGAAATCCCCGTATTCATCTTCAAGAGCTTATGGCAAGTCCCAATGGAAGATAATGACAAAAGGTTTCAAGCCTGCCAAAAACTAACGAGTTAGAAAGGTGGGTTTGAATGTTTGATGAATGGATGGAAGAAAAAATTTATTCGAAGGAATCAGGATCTCATTGATGAGATTGTCGTAGAATTTAACCCCCAAGCAATATTTCCAAATTCAATTATTAACATTTGATCATGATTTAATAAGATTTTTTTCCATAATCAATACTCAATTGATAATAGAAATATAGTAATAGGTCAAAGGATTAAGTTCAAAACAAAGATAATTAATTAACTAATCTACCGGTTTTGGACTATATGAGATATTCATGAACATACTACACAGGTTTGAAACTGACACTATTCTATACACAATGTTAAATTTAGACATATTCAACATCAATAAAAATTGATGTAGAAATCCATATATTTAATATTGATTTTTCTACTATTGGATACGTGACTAAAGTCTCATCTTATATTTATCATTGTCATAACCAATGTTAAAAGTGTGAATTTTTACATTAATTTTATTATTAACCAATGTTTTGCATTGATTATTGCTTAAACCAATGTAGAATGCAATCTTTTTAACTTGACATTTTGCTTTGTATTCATCCCATAGTTTCTACATGCAATTATGTATCTTTTCATTTATTCACAAATTACAGATTAAAATTTATAATCTCTAAATCGAAAGAGAGACAATAACTTTTAATGTGGAAAATCCCTCAAAACAAGGGATTAACGCCATGAATCTTCTAAACCAAAGAAACAATTTTATTATTTTCAATAAATAATATAAGAGAGTCTCTATGAGCAAAAGTAATGCTCCTGATGTTGTAGACCCAGTGACAGATTCACAAATAAATGAAGGGTGTAATTGTTTCCTCTCATTTTTTAAAAATTATATATAAATATTTTAAATGTGTATATTTTGTTTCCTCTTATTTTATATATTTTATCCTTAATTTTCTTACTTTGATAATAATTATTAATTTTATTTTTTACAGAGATTGTCTCCCCGACTTAGGATTCTAAATCTGCCCCTGCATAGACCATTGAGAAAATAAATAAACAGAGGCTCAATTTCTTGCTTAGAGGCAAGACCATGCAGTGAAGGAACTATTATGTATGAGATCGAATTTCTTATATATATTACAGAATGGCTGAAGGAATTAATTAAATGACAATATGTATTCTTAGCACTCATTGTTCTACGAATTCAGGGAGTAACTTGAAACGACAATAGTATTTTCAGGAACCTTTTGTGATGTTAGTTTTTTTATCTTTTTTGTTTTTGGTGTAGATATTTTTAGGAAATAAATTAACTATTCTGCCAAAATTTTATTTTCCAAATATTTATTTAAAAAATGACATTTTTAACAAATATTTTTAAAATCTAACTCTTCATCACTTACAATAATAAATCAAAAAATAACTCTTCGTCACATCACATATATATATATAAGAAATGTAATTATATATTATATTAAATAATGTGGCCAAGTCAAGTGCCCCTGTACTGTGAATGTGACCGGTGCGTCCCACAATCACATGCACTTCTGACTAATCATTATTATCATACACATCAATTTCAACGTCTTTTACCAAAGAAATAAATAAATAAGGCTACATTCGAAATTTTACAGAGTCTAAAATATCTATTAGGTTATTAAATTAGAAATTTTTATTTTGGGTTTTTAGTAAATGTTTTTCATTGAGTTTTTAATAAAGTAAAGGTTTTATTTTTTATTCTTGATAATTTTTATTTATTAATAAATTTTATTTTGAATCCTACTAAAATACAATTTTATTCTTTTTATTTTTCACAATCAATAATTTTAATCTCTCAATTTTAAAAATCAAGACATTCAATCTCTTCATTTTTTAAATAAGTAATTTTAGTTCCTAATCCAAATTCTAAAGGTTGCCTATCAATTTATGAACGCTGACGGACAAAATTTTAGTTTTTAATTTATTTTAAATATTAAATAAACAATATGATTTATTATACATTATATATATTTAGTAAAAGATATTCAGTTCCTGAAACCCAACCTCCAGCACCACTCCTCCTTCTCCCACTGCCACTTGCAGATCTTCAATTGAGTTTCTCCGGTGAAGGCTTTAAACTGAAATAATCTTAATATAGTAGTTCATTTTTTCCTACTACTGCAAGTAAGAACGAAATGAGGTTTGAAATAATTTCAACAATGGTATTTTAAAAAAAAAGATCAACCACAAAGAAAAACTACCCAAGCGTCCATTAAAATATTCAAAAGCTATCTAAAATTTGAGATTTGAGAAACCCACAAGGACACTGTTCATAGCCATTCTAATAGTGGAGATCGCTTTCCACTGGTGTTGTATCTTCTCTCCCATGAGGTCGTGGAACTCTGTTAGGGTGACCCAATTGAAGTTTTGGAATGTCGGAGTAGTAGTGGAGGTTGGGGTTTCAGTAAATGGAAGGAAATTTTTTATTTTTATTTAATTATATTTTCATTTAATATTAAAAATAAAAAAGATATCAGCCCATGTTAATAAATTGTCAAGTCAAACCTTTAAAATTTGGATGAGATTAAAATCACTGAATTTGAAAAATTGAAGGATTAAATATTTTAATTGTAAAATTGAGAAACTGAAATTGTTAATTGTAAAAAATAGAGGGGCTTAAATTATATTTTAGCTAAAAAAATTTCAATTTGTTGTTAATTCATAGAAGTATTTTTCAAAATATCTATATAGTTATTTTCTGAGATATTTTGCAGTCCGGCCTAATGTCATTTTCTCCGGGATAAAACAGTCCTCCAACATGAGTCAGAACCCTCTCTCTGCTCATAAGAGGGACCTACAAACTAACACCCCCACATTGCTCAAATTGCTCGCAAACTCAATGAAAAGCACCTTTTTTTTGTTTTCAACTACCGTTTCACGTTCTGGTCTCACATTTTCTGTAAAGTCTTATAAATCTGCACATGGTTTCTAAAAAACATTAAAACCAAATTGTTAACGTTGCACAGGCTAACGTTTTAAAAAAAGAATTCAAATCACATAAAGCAAATATATTATATCATTTAAATTTAAATATCTTTTTAATTCTTATATTTTAAACTTTTTTTTACTTGCTATTACAAATACAAATTGTTGAAATTTAAACTAGTTGTTAGCATCTTGTTTAGATAGGATAAAATTGTCATTTTATTTCATATTAGTATGAGATATTTGTTATACCCATATGTATAAATAAATCTCATTTATGAGGAAGAAAATGAATAAAAGCAGTTATTTATCCGTATCTAAATTTTAACATGGTAAAATTATCTTCCGGTACATAAGAGTCTTTTTCTTTACATTCTCAAACTTACATATCTTTTTTTCTTCCCGTATCAATACCTATATTTCACTTTTATTTCTACTCTTTAACCTTCACCTTCTTTGATTCCTCTACAAATTATTATTATTATTATTATCATGAACTCCATCTTTGTCTCACATAACCTTCACATCTTAGGTCCCGGCTTGAATCCCTTCCTATATCTTAATCTTCTTCCTGAAAACAACACAAACGGCACAACATAAACCCGTTTTGAATCCTTCTCGTACCTTGATTTTGAAGCCTCCATGTACATATTTCATTTAAAGGTCATTAATGTAAAGCTCATTACATTATTCTGAATCCTTCACAAACCAACCTTGAAGTCTATTGAACTAAACATGTGGTTGTTCTGAATTCCTTTCTGTATATTACTTCTCTATGCACGTATTTCATTTAATGGTAATTGATGTGAAGCTCATTGTACTGTTTTGAATCTTTCACATACCAGCCATGAAGTCTATTGACTTGAACGTGTGATTGTTCTAAAAATCTCTTATCGTATCTCATTTCTCTTTCTACCTCATATAACCGAAGCACTTGTTGTGGCTATCCTGAAGCATCTCCTAAACCTATTACTGGATAAGTGTTTGAAGAAGCAATTGACAAGTTGAGCAGGACCAATATTCATGCATCAACCTAAGAGGAAGTGTTGAAAGGAAGTTTTTGAATTTAAAATATTGTTATTTTATATAGGAATACAAACTGTTTAAATTTAAACTAGTTGTTAGCATCTTGTTTAGATAGGATAAAATTGTTATTTTGTTTCTTATTATTATGAGATATCTGAATTTTAACATATACAAAATTATTTATTAAATAGGATATACAGTCAGCACTTACAGAATCATCTGGTTGGAGAGAAGTTCAATCATATGACTTCCATTGCGTGAATCTACTCTTCCTTTAACAAGTTGCTTCTTGTCATCAACCATCACCAGTGAATTTGACTGACTAAACCTATATACATAGGAAGTGACCTGACATCTTCTAATGCACCTTCTCTGATTCTCATAGCATAACGAGCAAACAAAACTATACATGCCATCGCAATGCAAAGAAAAATATTTTTCTATATTTTCTCCATAAACTTGAAACACACCATTTTTATTATGATTCTTTTTTTGTCGATATTCTAATTTGAGGATTAAAGAAATGGATAAATAAAATGTTAATTTCTCATATTCGAGTGTATGGCATTTCATGGATTTTCCAGGGAAAAAATAATTAACTTCAAAAGTAAAACTATCAACTTCATTCCAACTCCTTCAATTCCATTTTCCAAAGAGGAATTCCATAATGGAAACTTGGGAGGGAGGGGGATACCAAAACACTCATGATCTTTGTTCGAACTAACAAAATACCCATTATAGGAAAACATGTATAACCATCACAGAATTCTCATATTACAAGCTAGTTAGTGTAGCATAAACTTCAACTTTCCTGTGCAAAAACCATAGCACCACGAAGTTCAACTAGTGCCACTGCTTCATTAATCGCATCCATCACTTCTGGCTTTCCCCCACTCACTGCTTCATCCATTGGAGTCCTCTCGTGACTGAGAAAGGAGCATTGTCAAATGAGATGCATTATAAAAAACTCTACGCACATCTTAAAATGCTTGAGGTAATATAACAAACCTGTTTAAGACACTAACATTAGCTCCAGCCATGATTAATTTCTTCACAGCCTGAAAAGTATTTGCATGTTAAACAAAACCATGACCTGGGA
The DNA here is from genome assembly GCA_013407115.1 of Glycine latifolia. NCBI lineage: Eukaryota > Viridiplantae > Streptophyta > Magnoliopsida > Fabales > Fabaceae > Glycine > Glycine latifolia. The sequence goes on along the minus strand of CM023948.1, from coordinate 727,600 downwards.
AATAATAATAGAATAAGAGGTGTCCTCAGAAGAACACATTAATTACCTGCACATGCCCATTGAGACATGCCCAATGAAGAGGTGTATTCTTTTCCTCATTTGGTGAATTAAGATCCTGTTCACACACAACCACAAGTTTTAAAAACTCTATGCTATGCTTGGATGTTTAAAAGTGAAAGTCGAGTGATGGAAAGGGAAAGGACAAAACTTAGATGTAGTCCCTTAAATGCTTTTAGATCTTTTCTCCAATTAGAATTGAAATCTTACCTCAGTAATTCGCATAATAAAGGATTTGTGTTGAAGGTCAACATAGGTTTCAAGGTAAAACTTCAATTTTGATTTGAGAACATTACAAAAAGTATCTAAGAAACTGCATTTAAGTTTTATTTGAAGGAAATTTGGGAAAGAAAAAATGAGAAGGGGAGGAAGGAGATTGAGGGGGAGTTATTTCCCAATGTTTTGATGTTCAAGAGAGGGAAGGAGTCAATGAGTGTTATTTTATTATATTTATTTAAAAATAAAGCCTTTCCCCTCTCTATTCACTTTTCTCACTTCTCAGTGAAGCCTCCATTGGTATTCTTCTTACTTGGCCAAAAACCACCTTAAGCAAATTTCCTTCATCTTTTGCTCATTAGATATTTGTCCAACTATTTTTAGGATACATTCTAAGTATATACAAATATAACTAATTGAAGATCCACAGGTTGGTACTAAAGTCAATTGTTCAACCAACGCCAATAACTTATCTTGACAAATGTTGTAGCCCCATGGTACAAAGGAGTGACCTTCAAATCAGTTAAAGATGGATTCTTCATAATTACCTGGCTTAGGACATGACATCCTTAGTTTATGCAGGATGTGGCTTAGGACATGACATCTTTTTAGTTTATGCAGGATGGATGATATGGATTTATTCACATACTCAGAAAACTTTATGCAACATGACTGTATAAAGTGTGTATGAATGTTGTCAAATAGAGTTAAATGTAAAAACAACACTAATCACGTCCTGTGTTGTGAAGTGGAACCGTTATTCTTATAAAAAAAAACTCTCCAATTCCTCTTATTTCAGTAATCTACACAAGTCATAATGTATGAACCATGGCTTGAGATGGTTTTACTTGTGTGGGACAGACATTGAAATTCTTATAACTCTAGAAATAACATATACATCTTTTTGTTTTAAATTAGACAATGAATTATCATCAGATATGAAATCAGAGCATGGAATTATTCAAGAAAAAAGTTGGTAATGGTCAATGAAATGATTTGCTATCAGACAGAGTGTATACTTTAATTGTGGTAATCAACCAATGAATTATTCAGATCATAAAGTTCCAAGATCAAATGAAGAATATTGGTTAAAAAACTACTTACCACCCCTCTACTGATTAAATACTCCACAATATCAATATGTCCATTAGCTGCAGCCATATGAAGAGCTGGATGCATACATTACAGAAGCAAAGTCAAGTACATATGAAGTATTGGGTCATAACTAAATTATTTTTCGAATTGGTCAAAATAATGACAACAAAAGCCTTATCCCACTAGGTAAGAACAGCTACATGAATCACACAATGCCTTGGGCTCCCTCTTAACAACTTTCTCCAAAGTACTTCTTTGTCTCACTCTCCCCTAAACAATAAATTGGTCATCAGACAATTATTTTCTCCTTCAAAAACTATTTTATCTGCAGTTTGGGCTCTTAATGGTCTTCATTTTAATTGAAAATCAACTTATTCAATCAATATGATCTTATGAAATAGGCTCTTTCATTACAAGCCCCTATATCTCATGATTTCATCCATAACAAGCTTCAAAGTCAAAATCTATTTAACCATTAACCAAAATCTACCATAACATCTTTTTAACATATCAATGTAACCACTCATCATATAATCCACTCTAGTTTTATTTAAAATTGAATTCAACAAAGGAATAAAAAGTTATAGCAAAAATCCACCATACCAAAGGAGACTAGGATAGCAGTAATTCTACTACTACTTCATGAGTTCACAGCGAAGAGCAATATTTTAATGAAGGGGGATGGTACTTCACACCAACATATGTCAATCCTAATGATGAGGTGAAAAGAATGCATTAGGGAAGACTCAAAAGTATGTCAGATTCCATGAATGTAAAGTTGATTCTTTCAACAGTGGGGAATTGTTTGAAATTAGCCATGAGCATGGGATACAGAAATATTTGACGTCATGAATTGGATTCTCTTGTTGTGATCCTAAACTCCTTGTTGAGAAAGGAAATGACGAGAAAGTAGCTTGGCAACTACAAAGATAGATTATCAGCAACTTAAAGAATATGATTAATTGGAATTACAAGATAAAGTCCCCCATATTGTTAATAAATGTTCTGATAGGCTTTTGAAATATAGCCAGGAGGTTTTAAAAGAGGGTCTGGAACTGCAGTTGTGGCTGCAACGTCAAGATTTCAAGGTCTCAATAACTGCATCACAATCGCAATTTGGCAATTGCTGGCACATCAACCTTAAGTTTCCACAATATCAAGGACCATAACAAAGTCGCAATCTAAAAAAAAAAAGAACTACATACCCCATTGCCCAGAGGCTCATCGCTATGTGCAAGTAAGAGATAAAGATATTGTACGCAGTCTTATCCTTGCATATGCAAAAAGGCTGTTTCCGGATTCGAATCCATGACCAACAAATTACTAAGGTACAACTTTACCACTATACCAGGGCTCGCCCTCTTAACAAAGCCACAATCATGGAAGCAATTTAAAATCTAGTTACACAGAAGCATGAGGACTGTGCTGAGCTTAGCAGCTTGATTTTTTGCAATGCTCTGCCAATGTCTAGTGCCCCCGCATTTATCCAATATGCATAGAGTTGGTTTCCTTTTGCACTTGTGAAGTGCCCCTTTAATTAATCCACTCTCCACCCTCACTATAGCATTCTAATTTCACACAACCACATGAACACTCTAGTTTCATTCGGATTAAACCTAACTGAAAAACCCTCACTATACACCAAACCGAACATACATTCTAACAAACTCTACCCTTAATCATCAACCTTTCTCTCACTGTAATCAACAACACCACTACCAAACCCCAAACAAACTTTTTTTCACTGAGTTAATTCCACACAACTTTGATATATACCTGTCCTCCCTTGTTCATCCTTGGAATCAAGAGGAACACCACTGGCTTCTAAGCTCTTAACATCATCCATGTCATCGTATCTTGCAGCCTATGAAAACATTACCAACATTCAGTATAATCAATCAATCACACTCAACAATAATATATACACATGATTTTATTTTCTTTCCTTACATCAAGCAATGCTTCGATATTCTCCGACGTCGTTTCGGGACGAGCTTGAAGTGTCGTGTTGACCTCCGCCGCACCCATTCACTCCACAACAAATGTTGTTGTGTTGTACCTAAGTTAAGAATTGAATTAAATTGTGTAACGCTAATTATATAAAAACTTGGAGTCAAACTAAAAAAGAATCGTGTAAATCAGAGAGAATTTATCCAGACTATATAAAAACAAAAATCTTGTTTATGATTCTCCTGGGTCCTTCACATCCTCTTACACAAAATGTGGAAAATTTATAGTATTAAATTGTGAAAGTGAGACAATAACAATAAAAATAAAGAACCAGCAGAGAAGTGGTTAGCTTACCGAGTAGGAGGAAGGTTGACGAGAACGAGAAGAGCAGCGCCGGCCGACGAGAGGAGACTGATGAGCAGCTCCGGCTTGAGATGGCTTGGACGCGCAGTGCGTACCCTAACGTTGCGCTACAAAAGAAGATATTGGTGAGGCTGGTGTGGGCTCATCAAAAGATTAAAGAAAAAAGACTCGGCGAAAGTTTCCGAGAGGGAAAGCTTTTTACTTATAAAGGAATTTTAGATTAGAAAATTATAATTCTTAATGATCATTGGGAATTGTGATTATGGCATATTTCACTTTTAATATATTAAGTTTTAAAATTTTTATTTTAATATTTTATATTTTTGAAATGTATTATTTTGATTATTTTTTCAATTTTTCATTATGAACTTTAGTGTTTTTGTTAATTTAATTTTTTTTAGATGATTAAAATGATATATCTCAAAAACACACAAACACTGTAATGAAACTTTTAAAATTTAATATATTAAAATGAACTAACTACAAAATATAATAGATCACAAGTTACATTAAACCTTTTAAAATAACCAATTTAACATAATGGTGGTTAAAAATTGTCACTATCTTTAATTTATTTTATAAAAAATAAATTACTAAAAAATCATCATATCTTCTAACTACTTCCATTTCTAAATAGATAAAAAATATAACACCATATATATCGAAACGACGTCAACACATAATCTCGTTAGAATCATAAAAAATTCTTATACTTCTCACCGGAAAATCCAAACCTTTCACACAACTATCCTATTGGAAACAAAAGCAAAGGAGATTAGAACAAGAGTTATCTTTGAGGAAAAAGAAAATCATGATCCTAACTCATCAATTAACCTCGATCTGAATGAGGAAGTCAAAATGTGATTCTTTGTAAGGTCTAGTGAGTAAGACCTTCGTTGTCATGCACAATTGGATTGTGCAAGTAGATGGTTTTCTATTTGACATCTAGATGATCTACATCTTCCTTACCCGCGGGGGAACTGAACAAGACAAGGTCGTCAAGCATTATCGTTATTAAATTATTAAGTTGAATGAATATAATGATGATGATGAGTTTGGGGTAGCTGCGAGATTTTGATTTTTGGATTTCAAATGCAATTTTTAAAACAAAACGTTTTTTTTCCAAAAATGGTGCTGAAAGTGTTTTAAATCATTTCTGAAACACTTCTACACTTATTTTCAAAATCAATAAAAAAAAATTTGTAAATTAGTTTTTAGTTTAAGAAAAACACACATTTTCTTACATTTGACAATAACATTTTTTTATGTCATCATCACTATCGTTGTCAGCGTCATAACTAACTATGACCACCATGACCACAAACATTACTACCATCATTATCATCGTCACCAACATCACCATGAGTGCATCACCACCAACATTGCTACCGCTATTAATGTTACTGTTATTGTCATGTTACTGTTATTGTTATCGTCATTATCATCACCACAAATGTCATTGTAACCACCACTATCACATCATCACCTTTGATATTACCATTAATTATCATGGACATTTTTATCACCGTCAACATCAATATGAGTTACTATCAACAATAGCACATTTGCCATTAACAAATACATAAATAGATAAAAAAAAGAAACATGGACAAAGACAATACTTTTAAGGTACCGAACATTTTTTATTTTGTCCATGGCATTTTTTTTTTTACATGCTGTACCTGGCATATTAATTAAGTTTTCAATTTGCTTAAAATGTTTCTGCTCCCTCAAGAGCAAAATGAACCTGTTATCTATATGCTAATTAATGACTTGTCATCTCCACATATCAATATGTTTCACTGGGTTTCAAATTCTTGAAGGAGAAAGCTCTTAAACCATTTAGCTGAATCTTTGGGACATCTCTTCAATCCATCCGTATAGTTAACATAAACAATCCCAAAACGAACAGTGTAACCATCTGACCATTCGAAATTGTCCAAAAGCGACCATGCAAAGTAGCCTCTCACGTTGACACCATTCCTACCAAAATCAAAAGGTTAAAACCTAAAATTTAGCAAACCTTTGCCCTTCTAGATTGCATGCATTGTATATATACTTACAATATAGCACTGTGAACATAAGAAATATGTTGAATGTGGCAATCTATTCTCTCTTGGTCTTTGAGCTGTGATACTTTTTCATCATTAAAATTATCGTAACCTGCAAATGATGTAAAACAATTTCATCAATATAATTTTAAAAAATATTATATCTCTTCTGTAATTGACCATCTACCACAATTATATTATGTAAATTTCGAAATACCATTCTCTGTTATGTATATGACTGGATTGTTGAATTTGCGCTTGAAGTAGAGCAATACTTCTTCGATTCCTTGTGGATAGATGTATATCCATTCCGAGGCAGCCTGCCAAATTTTCTATTTAAGTCAGGCTTTAATAAATTGGAGTGAAATTTTCTATTTCCATTAATCATAGAAAATATCTTCAAGACAAAAAAAATAGCTATAAGAAATTCAAAAATGGATCACTCAATCTTAAAATTTCACATGACTTTGTCATGATTTTTTTAATATATATTTATCTTTCTTTTCACATGCATTAAATAAAGTGAGACTTTATCAAAAGTCCTCAACATATGCACACTAAAATATAGATTGAAACTTTTTCCATGATAAGGTCGTTTAAGATTGAGTTTAATAGCTATTATAATATCAATCAAGCACAATCAATGTTATAAATTTTAAGATAATTATTATAAAAATTATTAAATTTAGATTAAATCATAATGTTATTTTAAATATTAATGCCCAATTTATTTTTATCTTCAAAATTTTGACAAGATCCAATTTTTGAATTTATATTGTGACTAATTTCCTGCACATTAGTTTTTTTTGTTCTCACCCTTGGGCCGATTGGAATCCCATCACGCTCATCTGTTACAACATTTATACATGAAAATGTAAGCTATTAGTATCGACAAAATTAGAAAAGCTAAAACGAAAGCACATTATTGTAAGCCACAATTTCAATTTGAAGACAACTTACAAGTAAGCTCAGCACATAAATCTGTGAGGTAGGATTTATTTTTCCTTGGGCATTCAGCATCAGCTGCATAGGTTGTAGAGTAATAGTTGATGCCAATAAAATCAAAAGAATTTTTCACCATATCTGATTGCTCTTTAGAAAACTTTGGCAGTCTTTCCCCCAAATAGTGAACCATCTCAAGTGGGTACGAACCAGAATTTAGTGGTTCCATAGTCCTTGTAATCAAAATTGTAAAATTAATTATATTTAAAACCAAATAAATGATAGTAATTAAGAACATTATATTTTTCACTTATATTTAATTTCTTTCCACTCAATAAGGTTTTGTGAGCTTTATTATTAGTTACCAGTCCAACTTGAAAGTTCTGGCCCTAAATGTCGCATCGATGTCTGCCGGGGATTGGGATAATGGTATAATCCAGTCAATTGCCTGAACTAACCCTATTTGTCCATTTTGTGTTTTCTGGAAGAAATTATCTAGATTCTTAAAAGGACATCAACATTCAAATACTATGCACTGATGAAAATAACACTATAGAAAAGAAGTTATATTTATAATCAATATATTATTCTTATTAATTATTTCATTAGCATAATATATCATTATATCATTGCATACCCATAATGTCTATATTATATTTCAATCTTTACTGGCAAAAACTATACTGATAAGGACAAGCTTAAGAACTAAAGCTTATTTCACTCATACTCCAAGTGTTATATGATGATGGCCTTTTATAGGCAAGCAAATGGCGGTGCCAAAAATAATGACGGTGTAATCTAATTAGTTACTAATAGTTTCTACAAGTTTCTTTTTAGACGGGTAGAGAAAAATTTTGAAAGTGAAATTGCTAGTAGCTTCTCCACTCTTCCAATAATAGTGTTATTATTTTTAAAAGCTTGATTTAAATATTTTTTTAAACCGGCACATGACTAGTTCGAATTTTTTAGAATATATAACAATGTTGCAAAGAGAAAGAATAATAGGCAATTTGAAAAATTGTATGCATCAAAGAAGAATATGACACTCTGAAAAGTCTATCAAAAGATGATTCGGTTACATGATCAATGTAGTGGGTAGGAGGAGAAGAAAAAGAAGAGAATGGAAATTTTGGATGAAAGGTGGAAATCGAAGGTGAGTAATGGTAGAAGAGAGAGGAATGAATGGGAGAGGAGAGAGAAATGAATTTTTTTATTTTATTGTTTTTAAAATTAAATGTTAAATTACAATAATACTCTTCAATTTAATTTATTAAAACAAAAAAATGATTGGGTTTCTTTTCTAATATTTTTGCTGCACATTGTTAACGTGCTCCAAATGAATGAAAATGAGGAATGTGTATATATTCTCAAACTTCTACGATCCCAAACACCATCCAAACTATCACATCGTGCGCACAATCAACCTTAGCTGTCTAGAACTAGACAAAACAACTCAAATCTACAACCTCCAACTTCATTGTGTCACCTCCGAGTATACTTTACCTATAAAAAAATATATTATATTAACTAAAAGTACATTTAAACTATCAATATATATTTTCAATTAGATTTTAATAACTATATATCTATAAAACAAAACAATTTTATGTTATTATCTAATTATAAATAATTATTTATAAAATTTTTAAATAATTATTATAAAAATTAATAAATTTATTATACATGATCAAACTATTTTCCAATGTACAAACATGACCCCTTTTCTCTTTCAATTATGAAATGCATGTGTAGGATATAAGTTAATCAAAACATGAACAATTTAATTAGTGACCTGGTAATTTTGCCTATAAACTTTGACAGCAGCAGCGTGAGCAAGAAGCTGATGGTGAGAAACAAGGTAGGGCTCAGTAGCAGAATCACCACCTGTACAGTTCAATTGCAACCAGTTTGAACATCTTCCTGGAGCATATATCCCATTTGTATAACCCTGTTGAGAGAAAATCAATGGCCCATTTATTGTGATCCAGTGTTTCACTCTGTCACCAAATGCTTTGAAGCACACCTCTGCATAGTCCGTGAAATCCTTCCTGATTACAATTCCAAAGGCTCACTTGTTTGGTTTATGAAATGGTAGACTTGACTTAGTGAGTATTGAGTTAATTATAGGAATTGCTTACACTACTTTTGGGCTCAAAAAGCCACCATATGCATCTTCTATGCTTTGGGGATGATCGTAATGGAGTAGTGTTACGAAAGGCTTCAAACCTGTTGAAACATCGTAAGTTTTTATTTCACGTTGATTTGATTTTAATTTATTTAAGTGAATAAAGGTACTCTCTCAATTCTTCTTGTTTAATTGGACAAGGAAGGTAACACTTTTTTGGTAGTATATATGTTACTGATATTTTTCTCTTAAAAAAATAGTTATTGAATATTGTTTTGGAGAGAAAGAGACAAAGTCGTTGAAAAAACAATAAATTTTTATATTGTAAAAAGAAAGACAAGCTGTACTACTTTTTTTTTCATTATTATTAAACCATGTTAAAATATGTATTAGAAGTTAATATAAAAAATTAGCTCATGGATTGAAAATTGACCCTCCACTTATATATTTTTTAGGCTTAATTATAAATTTTACCACCAAATTTTATCATTTTACAAATTTTACTTCTCATGTTTTATTTTTGTGAATTTTATTACTCGATTTTTATAATTTTGTGAATTTTATCACTACATGTTTTTATTCCACAAATTTTATCATCCAAATTTTAACATTTTGCATATTTTACCATCTAAATTTTTTATTTTTATGTATTTTATTATCACATTGGTAATAAAAAGGTATAAAAATATATTTTTCTAGATTTTTGTAAGTTAGATGTAATTATATTAATGTAAAAACTCACTTTTCTACGTCGACTATACTTATAATTGATGTAAAAATTTAAAATCATCTATCTTCATTGAACCACATAATTTGATATATAGTTTTATAAAATCAACTAGTTTTAGAGTGATAAAATACACAAAAATGGAAAATTTGGATGATAAAATTTGCGGAAATAAAATTTGGGTGCTAAAATTTACAAAATAATAAAATTGAGTGGTAAAATTTATAATTTAGTCTATTTTATATTTTTGTTATCTCTATAGCCAATATAACACTTGAGTTTTTCTCATCTCACTCCAAATACTATTAGACTTGGTGCGTAGATAACATGATGATTGACCCATTTAATGAATTTATGATAAACTCTAATTGATACCATCTTAAAATGTGGGTTTAAATCTAACTCAATCCCAAAAATTAATTTATGAAATGAGGAATATATCTTATTTATATATTTTATCTTTTGTCTTATTTCTAATAATGTGAAATTTATATTTTTCTCAATACAAACACTCATCAAAAATTCAAAATTGATGAAGTATTTCATTTTAAGCATTATTTTTTTGTGTCCTTTTAAATTGGTTGGTAACAAAATTTAACGTAATTAATTAGAATTTCATATAATTAAAAATGATATACATACTACCGATAAAGATGATGGATCATGATTTATTGTTAGTCGGAAATCATACTAAATTACATGTTTATCGTAGTATAATATTAACTTAAGCTATAAATGTTATGTTAGTAAAACTAATAAATAGGTAACTGGTAGTTGGAAATTAAAAAATTAGTTTATTAAATTATAAGTATTTTATAAAATTAATTGTTAAAGTAGCTCTGAAAAATATAAAATAATATAAAAACAATAAAATTATAATTTATTTAAAAAAATAAGAAAAATTAATAAATATATTAATGATAAAAAAAAGAAAATATAAAAAATTAAATTTAAAAGCTAAAGTTTTAAAAAATATTTTTTTAAGTAAAGTTTAAAAAATGTCAAAAATTATTTAAAAAAATTATTTATTAAATAATCAAATGAATTCTTTACATAATAAAAAAATAGAAACTAGAAGAGAGGTATCATAGACAAATTAAGTGAGACTTACAATAGGTGAGAAAGATAAATATGCCCCCCAAATAAAGGAAAATAAATAAAAAGTAAACCAGGGATATCGATTTCAAACCTTTCGATATAAGTTCGTTTATAAGGTTGTCGTAATAGGTGATAGCACGAGTGTTTATTCCACTAGATAAGTTCCCACCTGATACAAAATTATAAATTAATCAATTACATAATTATTTCCACGGAGGCTCAACTATTTTTTTAATAAATATAGTTAATAAAATATTTTTTTCCCTTTGAGTCGTTAACCATATTTCTGATGATTTTCCATTTCTTCCCCCACAACTTCAGATTCTTTATAGTTTTCGAATCACTTTAAAATGACATTTTATGAATATAATGAAATAATAAATTTATATTTGCTTTTGAAAACAATTATATTTCATCAATAACTTTAGCTACAATATTTTTTGAGTTTGTTATCTTTTTGGTCATTAAATTTTTTTCTTTAATTTTTTGTTTTTAGTCCATAATCTAAGTTTAATTTTGAGTCTTGAACAGTCATCATGCAAAAACTAAAAAGACTCATGGTAAAATTTCTTTAACTTTTTCATTATCAATTTTAGTTTAATTTATGTTGTCAAATAATAACATTAAATGAGAGATTAAAAACACAGTTTTAAAAAAATATAATTCAAAATCATTGATTAAGTTGACATAACTTATATTAATTGATCTACCTGTTGGATAATAACTTTAACTATCATATATTGTGATATCTATTTTTTCTTACATTTTATTTTAAATTACACTCTAGTGTATTTTAGTGAGATACATCACGGAAACATATTTTTGTCGTATACTTTTATCAAATATCCAACGAAAACACATTTATATATGATGATTAATGGTGGGTGCAAAAAATACGAAATGAAAATATAATTTTGTTATAGAATTTATATTGCAAAATCATATTTTCGTCCAAATGATATTTTTGGAAATAAAAAAAAAACAGCACGTGCAGGTGAAAAAAGAAATTTGTGGGACAAGCATAGCAATATTCATGGGTTAAGGTTGGTCCGTATATGTCCACATTTATATAAGCTAAATAAATTAATTTGTGGTAGTTCACATTTCCAACTTTAATACATACTTGATTATATATTTTTATTGAATATAATCAATTTTATATATAGGATTTTATGAATATTTTAAAACATTCAGATTTAAAGTGAGATATAAAATTAAAACACTAACTTATTCAATTTTCCACTGATTCATTCATTTTTACTATTAAGATCTATATTTTTACATTGACTCTCCTATTCTTAATATTTTATACTCATCCTTGTCCTTAATATCAATGAGTCAGGTTTAACTTTTCTGTTGCACCAAGTTTCATCCTCTTCCATACTTTCACATAATAAGAAACCTTATCACATTGACATACATTAGTTTTTTTTATTAATTTTTCAAAATATTATTCTTTTAAAATTTTTACATTTTAATCTTTCATTATTTCTGAATTTTTTACCGTTTAAAAAAAGAATTAGAATAAACCCAACATCAAATCCAAAACCAATCACGGCATTTTAACCTTTTCATCCCAGCCCAATTTAATTGTATTTTTTATATATATATTTTAAGGCTACTTATCAATTACTATTATAATTATAATATAAGACATGGTTTAATTTTTAACTTGAAGTGGAACATGTTTTAGATTAGACTAGTAGTTAAAAGATATTTTTTGAGTTAAACGTATTAGATTGCATATTATTATATTCTCTTTCCTATTTTTCCTTAAAATTATTTATTTAAAAATAAATTGGGTGATCTGATATGAGATTATAATTAAATTTGTTCGAACCAGATTGTTGACTTAAAAATTTGATACAAACTGATTAAAATTTGATAGGATTTGATAAAACAAAACAAAAACGTCACACTCTCAGATCCAATCCAATTCTATTCTTGCCCACCCCCCTACTTTTGATAATCCCTCCAAAATTAGATGACTAGCCAAAAACCAAACATTAAGACGAAATATTTCTTAAAAAAAAGGATGAAATATTAAAGTGTTGTAATGCAAACACTTAGTTGATACAAGAAATTTTTATATGGTATATGACCGCTACATGTTTATATTTTTGGTCATTTTTTCATGTAATAATAGCAGAATTTTACTAATTTTTTCTCTGTAAATTAAAAATTTTGGCTACATATCATGTAAGATCTACCTACCCAAATTGAATTAGTAAGTTCTTATAATTACTAACGACCGAATTTCCAACAAATTTGTGACTATCCATTGAGAATAATGCTTTGCCCACACATTTTTTTTCAATAACAGTTATCCATACATTTCAATCACTATATACCAACGACTTTTGTAAAATAATTAAGATGATTTTTAATAATTATTAATAAATACAAAAAAGTATTTTCGTAAACTAAACGAATTCTTAATGTTTATTTTTTCAATGTTATAGTTGTTTGATTTATTATTAGTGTTATTAGTATTTATATTTTTTGAAATATAGTATTTCTCTCTCCCTCTCTCTCTCCATATATAATTTGTTTTTCTAAATAATATATACTATTATAAGATTTCAATTATTTTTTCTAGTGCCGAACCCTTCCTACATACTTATGGATATTAAATAAATTCAATAATTGAATCCAGAACAACATATGGCCTTGACAAGATCGAAACCCTCACCTGGTAGTAACCTAGACCATGAGATGGAGAATCTATAAGCATCAAACCCTATGTCATTCATTATCTGCACATCTTCCTAAATTAACAAAACATTTTAAGTTGTAACATATCGAGTAGTGGTATTTGCTTAAAATTACTGTTGAACTTCAAACAGGAAAGAGATTTTCATATCTTTCTTAGTGGAAGGAAAGACTACTATATATATATATATATATAGAATACTTAATATAGCTGCAATTTTTCTTATAACATACACAAACCAACAAATAAAATCAAGTTGAAATCATAGTTACAAAAACATTAAAAAAGGGGAAAAGCTACACCGCATCCTTCCAACCACTCTTAATTAAAATACTAGCCCAAGATCCCCATTAAATAGTGCATGTTATTGGAAATTGTGGCTAACACGGGGGAGGGAGGAAAAGAGAAACATACAGACAATGAGGAAGAAGGAAAGATATCGACCTTTTACTTCACTCATTTTCCTTATAATCATGATAGGCAATATGATTATGCAAGATTGGAGTTTATTGGGGTTAGGAGGTGAACGTGTGGTTCTTAGGCCTAATCAATATGGGTCGGGTGAGCAACAAGTACAACATATTGGGCCTACGCTATTGATAGGAAAAGAAGTCTACCTAATGGTGCTGAATGGTGTGGAGAACAATAAAGTTTGGGAAAAAAGGGAATGCTCCAAGAAACCAGACTCTCATTGTATGGACTCAAGAACTATACAAGATTTGTTGGGCCCAACAAAGGTAGAAGAGGAAGGTGTGGGTGAAGTAGAGAAAAAAATCCATAGAAGAAACAACAAAGTAAGAAGGAAGAGTGTCTCAGATGGAAGGGCTTATGTGAGTACTAAGAGAAGGAGGAAGAAAGGGAGGGGACCCTGTCTCTCACGAGTTTCCTTTATTTTATCAAAATATGAAGACAGCACTAACAATATGGTGGTGATTAAAGATGATTTATTGGAAGGAAGCAAGATATGGGATGTGAATAAAAATCTTGGGGTTAGCTCAGACAAAGGAGATGGACCGGCTGTAAAAAGGATTGTAGTTATGGAAGAAAGGGTTATAAAGGAACTAGAAGATTTCATGTGCAAAAAACAGGAAGGGGATGAAAAGGTGCAGTTATGAAGGTTCTTTCTTACAATGTCAAGGGTTTGGGATACAACATCAAATGGAGGAAACTAAGAAGCTTGCTGCTGACTCAAGATGTAGATATGTTGTGCATTCAAGAAACAAAACTTCAAGTGGTGGGAGAAAATTATGCAAAAAAATATGGGGTGATCAATAGTTTGCATGGGAAGAATTACTTACGAGAAATACTACAGGGGGATTTTTGTGCGTATGGAAAAAGAATGACTTTGTTTTGCAGGATAAATTTTTGGGCAAAAGTTTTATTGGACTTGTTGGCAAATGGGGGGGATGTGGATCAGAACATTATTATTGTTAATGTGCATGCACCCTACAACACAATCAACAAAAGAAGCATGTGGTATGAATTGATCCAGAGAAGCGAAAATATGCTGAGAAAGTTTGGTTTGTGGTGGGGGATTTTAATGCGGTGAGAATGAGGGAAGATAAGGTGGGTATTGAGGGTAGTGATAATGGAGATAACAGGGAGATGGGAGATTTTGATGAATTTTGTTGGAGGATGGAAATCATGGATATTCCTATGGTGCGTAGGAAGTTTACATGGTATAGAAGTGGAGGCGTGGCCAAAAGTAGACTTGATAGAATTATGGTGTCAAAGAAATCGTTAAACTTTTGGCCTAATTCAACTCAATACATGTTGAATAGATCTTTCATCGATCATTACCCTCTAATTCTAAAATACGAGGATGAAGATTGGGGTCCAAAACCATTTAGAGTCCTCAATGTTTGGCTTAAGAAGTCGGGTTTTCATGAATTTGTAGTTCAAGCCTGTGGAAACAAAACAACCCCAAGGTTGGAGTATGTTCAAAAACAAACAAACAAAGGAAAAATTGAAGGCCCTAAAGGTGGATATCAAAACGTGGAACAAAGACAATTATGGAAACTTGGAGTCAAAATGTAAAAGCTTGGAGGAGAAGAGTGCATCACTAGACATCATTGATGAGAAAATGGGGCTAACGGACCAAGAGATAAAGCGAAGAAAGGAATGTTGGGCAGAATTATGGGTGGCAAAAAGAAGATTTGAACCCTTACTTTAACAAAAGTCAATGATTAAATGGATTAGAGAGGGAGATAATAATTCAAAATCCTTTCTGTGTAGGAAACTGAGTTGGTGGAAATTTTGAGGGACAACATACAGGGTTTTACATGCCAGGAGGATGCATGGGAGTTTTGCTTCTTTGGCTGAATCCAATTTGGTGCAGGAAGAAAAGGATATGTTTAGATGCTTGTGGAATGTGAAAGTACCATCTAAGGCGGTAGCATTCATGTGAAAAGTAATGCTTGCTGACATAATTCAATCTAGAAGCAATTTGCAAAAAAGAAATATTTTGTGTGGTAATAATGATTACAACTGTCCATTTTGTTTAAAGAAGCTGGAAACCACAAAACATATTATTCTCTCTTGTGATTTTGCCCAGGATGTTTGAAAGAGATTATACAAGTGGGCAGGATGGTTGACGGTGAACCCTGCAATAAAGCAGATGGATTGCTATGGTGAGGTTGTTATGGAAGATATTGCGGAATGATATTGTGTTTAGTGATAAAAGATGCTCTCAAGATCAACATTTTGAATCAATCACAATCACTACATGGAAATGGATAAAGGCAAGAACACAAAAGGTTTCTTTATTGTGTATATAAGGGTATAAGTGCAAGTTGTTACTTGGAAGATTTCTTTGTGGCTTCTGAATAAGGTTTGGCTAGAAGGTCCTACGTTCTTTTTTGTCACAGAGAAGAGGCAGGAAGGCTTGTTGTATGCGCTGGCTGTGTTGTCTGGTTTATTATTATGATGATGCTGCTGTTGGTCACGTTGGTAGGGATTGCTTATTTAGAATTTAATGCTTAATTAGTAACCAATTGGAGGTTGGTTAACCTCTTTCCTTTGTAAGTGGTTGGGTATCCCTTATACCCATAACTTATTAATATATTCTACTTTGTTAACAAAAAAATAAAATCAAGTTGAAAGGCTTTTTTTTTTATTTATATAAATCAAGTTGAAAGTTTGCAAATAAAGTTTACGAAAAATAAAATTAAGTGAATAAAATTTACGTTTTCTGATAATTTTTATTTATTTTGGCAACTATGTCTAGCTAGAACAATATACCTTGAAACGATGGTATGAATCGACAGCAATTTGTCCGTTGCTTTGGTCCTTTATTTTATCTGCTCACACGAAAGTTAAAAAAGAGAAATGAAAAACAATTACATAATCTTGATTCTTTAGCATATGTGATCCAAAATATTCAAATTTCACAAAGTTATTTTAAGGATAATATTAAATTAATAAATAATACATGTACATGTAGTATAATAATTTTTTACTCTATTACGTTGTACATACAATGTTTAAATTCTCATTTTTTTAAAATTTTCTAATTATTATTTTAAAAATCAATACTAGATTTAAAATGACAATATATCTTGATTACCACAATTTAAATTTATGGCTGCAGTTGCGACTTCGTCAGTTGCTTAACAACTAAAGAAAATGTGAAAAAATAGTTAATATGGTCATAATTTTAGTTAATTTGGGACACTTTCACTCAATAAATCAAACAGTTTTTTTAACGTTGGAGTTGCAATTGCGATTGAAACTATATTTTAAAACCATGTTGATTAGAACACCTTCATACTAGGTTGTCCATTGGCAACTACTGTCCCTTTATATTAATAATTAATCCACAGTTTTAAATGTATTGGATTATCTATGGTGACATTTTCCATGCTTCCATGTTATTTAATGCATCTGAATTTAATTTTTGAAGTTAGATGAAAAAGTTTTATAAAAAATTAAAGTGTATAAGTTGATTTTAACGGAAAAATTTCAATTAATTATACTCTTGTTATCTTCTTCTCTCGTGATTGCTTATGAAAAAATTTATCTAAACAGGACCTTAATTCAACACTCTTCTGCTTTACTTTTTCTACTTCTCCATTACTGACAAACCAGTACTGTAATGCACTCATTATTTTGGTCTATATTTTCATATCCCTTTCCCAAGCTTTTACCACTAGCTTTCACTAAATTTTTCTAACAAAATTATCAAAACAAAAAATAAATGGTGCCGTGGTTCTATGCTAGTGAGGTATAATTATCTACTGATCCTTTAATTTTGTAACATTGAAGCCTTAAGGTAACTTTAAAATAAGTTTAATTTTTTTTTACTCTTTAACCACCTAATTCAAAAGAACAAGCCATTCCACATAAATTTACAAAGAGGAAGGGATAGATGCCCTTACTTGGGTAATTCTGAATGAAAGTGTCCCAAATACTTGGACCTCTGCCACCTTTATTCGTTGCACCTTCATACTGTGCAGAATAGAAAGAAAAACAAATTGAAAACTGCATCAAACCGTTTGTAGTGGTCCTTTTTTCATTTCTCAACTCAAGGATAACTAAATTAGAAATAAAAACCAAAGTCAACATAAAACTTTCTTCTAATAATCTAAATTGGAATGCATACTTAACATTGTATTTGAACTTTATATAAGCAAATCAAATAGTCAATAGCTTTTTTGCACATTAAAGCTGCTATAACAGATTTATGTTGCAATGACATTCCAAAATCCAAAAACAAAAGTATCTAAATTAAATCTTCCATATGTGTGTTTGAATATAGCTCATGTGCAAGAAGTTGTAAGGTCAAACCTGATATGCAGAGGATGATGTACCAAATATGAAATCCTTTGGAAAGCTGCTTCTTTTAGGAGAACCATTGTCATAATTCTCACCTAAACCTTCAATGGAAGCCACAGAATCAAAAACGAAAATAAGGAGGGTGGAAATAAGATAGAGAATGAAAGTGATTGACGATTTAGTTTCCATGAGTGACTGTAAAAGTCAATAACTCCTACTTCTTTATAACCATTCCATGTTAGAAAACTGGCCCTCTTGCTTTAGTTTTTGTGTTAGTACTTCGTGCCCCAAAATTTTAATTAGAGAACCTTCTGTGTATCTTCTCCCCTTAGTTTTTATATTAGAAGAAATTAATATAACTATAAAAATTCAGTTCAAAAGCTGAAGAGATATCGATTTCCTAAATTTTTTAATTATTAAGCTCACTCGTTCCACTTGCGGTTGAGCATGCGTAGCCGTCAAGGCTGCCATATTCGTAGGTCAATTAATGTTATAAAATATAAAGTATTAGAAAATTACAAAATTAAGATTAAATAACACCTCTCCTATAACGAACCCACACTGACTTAAAAAGAAAAGAAAAGAAAATAGGCGTCTATTAAGGCCCATTATTTAGCAATGGAAAGGTAAAGGTGCGGAACGTAATTTCTATTTACACTCTCCGAAATTGATAAATACACTCCCCTTCACCTTTTTCTTTTCTTCCAATTTAAATGCTCCTTTTCGGAAAGTAATCTCCAGAATATAATATCTCGTCTTCTGGAAATTTTTTTCTGGAATTATTTTTAAAATTTTAATAGTTACAAAAACTAGTTTCCAAAAGTGTTAAAATCTGGTGTGTAATGACAGTGTGAATGTCTATGCTTGGGGGGGGTGCTAGTGTGTTGGCTGGATCACATTGGCCTGGTGGCTTGCTTGCGTTTCTGTAAAGAGGGTACGCTCATGCTCAGCCACTGCAATATGGGTGTGAATAGTTGAACAATGGTCCTTAGTGCGTAACAAAAAAAAAAAAAAGAAGAAGGTTTTAAGAATTGAGTTCACTTTTCATGTATCAAAAGCACAATTAATACCTTGGGAATTTAAGATGTGTTAAACAATAAACTGAAAGGGTAGCTACCTGGTAGTTGGGATCATATAACATCATTGTAGTAGCTTTATCTTAGTTATAATAAATTATCAGGAAATATTCCATATTCATATTGAATTCACCCTGTCATAAAAGTAATTGATAAGAAAATTCCCTATCTAATAAGAACATAATGGAAGATCAAACACGGATGGGGTATCTTTCCATCAAATATCCTATTCAATTTAACCCTTATGAGCCTCTCCTCATACATTAGGAATTGTTGCCACCAAAATAGTTAACCGATAACAAATTGGTAGCTAATAATAAACAACCAACAAGTTAGTGATATTATGATTAATATATATTTTAGTGAGATATAAGGTTGACTTGGTGGTATAAAATAAGGGAGGGATGGATAGGTTGTAGGTTCAAATATTCTCGCTAACAAAAATTAACAAATTAACAATTAACATTTGTCAATAAAATTTTTTTATTTTAGCCGCTGATGGTGATGAGGGTAAAAATGTAAAGGTTATTAGGCCTAACCCACTACTTTTATCGTGCAACAACCTAGGAGACAGTGTGAAGTAAGGTTCATGATTGGATATGCGGTTAAAGCCATGAGAACCATGATCTCCTAGATTTTTGGGAGAGAGTATGAGCCGAATGTGCATTTTATTGAGATTTATGTAATAACATTCAAGTCGATTTATAGAGTAAAAGGTACGACTACCTTATGGAGTGAGTTTTGTCATAATTTTTCCTTCTCCTTTTTTTAGTGTATTTTCATCTATTGAGTGATGTATTATTTAGTAGAGATGACAAAATGGACATGACCGACCGAGCTGGCTAGTTGGCCCGTCGGGCCAAGCTAAGGTGAACTAAAAAAATGTTGACCCAAATAGAGCAAGGCCAATTTGGAGTGGTTTGATGGACCCCCTAGGTCAAGTTGGACTCAAGAAACATAGGCTCAAATTCAAATTGACTTATTTTGACCAAATATTTTTTTTATCTTTTCTTTTAAATTTATATAAATATAAAGTAAATAAAATAAAGTGGGCCAATATGGGCTGGCTCAATAGGCCATCGACCTTGGTTAAACCACAAAAAATAAGTTTCATATTAAATATGTTGACCAATCCATTTTTCACCATTAGTTCAAAGGACCTAGTCAGGTCGGGTAGATCAATCCATTTGTCATCTCTGTTATTTAGTGTATGTTGAATAACTTAGTATAAGGATTTCAGACTTTACTATGTAGTGATGCGTAACATAATATCTAAATTTATTTTAGGTAAAATATATTTTTAGTCACTTAATAATTAGGGATTTTTATTTTTAGTTTGTCAACTAAATTTTACTAGTCTTGGTTCTCAAACTATTTTTTTGTTTGACTTTTAGTCCATGTGGTCAAGTTTTTCCACTAAATGATGATATGGTAATTGATTTGTGGCGATTTGTTTTTCATGCGACTAAAAACTTCCCAAAATTGTTTGGTGGAAATACTTGGAATGTTCCAACCATATTCTAACGGTTAAAAATCACCATATATCGTTTCCCGAAACATTTTAAAAGTGTAATTCATTTATTTCGTCTTCTCCTCAAAATTATTTGATAAGATCCAAGTTGTTCATTTTATTTCTTTTATAATATCTTGAACTGACTCTCCTCTTTCTCTTCTTCATTCCTGAAGTCATGCTGCCCCACCCTCTTTCTGAGATCTGCTTCCTGCTTTTTTCCCATCAGGATGGGTACCCAATGGCTTTGAAGGAAGTGAGTGAGTGAGGAATGCAAATGGGAAGTGCAGGATTCAAATAAGAGACTGCAGGAAACAAATGCTTTTGCTTTTTCCTTGATTGTTGGATCAACTGCTCAAACTAAGCCCAATGAATCGTTCCACATATCTTAATATATGTTATGAAGAAGAAATTTGAAACACAAACTCTTAACAATCTTACTGGAACATATGATCTTCTTTTAATAATGGTGAAATAATGTATTTTTAAGTTGTTGCTGCTGTTTTCTGGTTGCTAAATAACGGTGGAATAACGTATTTTAGTAAATAATTTTGAAATAATTAAATTTCTATTTTATTAGATATCATTAAGTTAAAGAGGTAAGATTTTAAATTAAGGAAAATTATGAAAAAAAATTATAAATTATTTATTATAGGAGAAGACAAAATGAACGTCCTTAAATTTATCTTTGAAATTCTTACAAGTTTAAAAAATTTAGGGAAATAATTTCTGACGGCTCTTAAACTTCAGAAAACGGTGGAACACATTTTAAATATTTCCACACCACCAAGCAATATTTGAAGGTTTGTAACCGTCAGGAAAAAAAATTGTCACAAATCAACTGTCATATTATTATTTAACGAAAAAATTTGATGCTAGAGACTAAAAGCCAAACGAAAAAAAAATAATTTGAGTATCAAGATTAGTCAAATTTTAGTTAAGACACTAAAACTCTCTAAAAGTTGATAAAAACATAATTATGCATGTTACACGGTCATTTTTACTACTTAAATAATTTAATTGATAATTGTGATGGACGGTATTATCGTTTTTCAAATGCAAATAATGACCATGTTTTCATAATTAAGTTATTAGAAATTGATTTTTTTCTGCGTTTTTTCATTAATTAGTTGGTTCACGTACATGTAGCGACAGAGAATTGTCACACACAACATATTAACCGGAATGCATGAGTTTGCTGTAGACCCATCTGTTCATGTCTAACTAGGTTGGAGCCATCAATAAATGACACTGTCCATCCATTTTAAAAACAAACACAAAATGTCTCAACCTTCAACTTCAAGGTTATCGAACCATACCTGATATAGATACATAAACATGCTTATAATAGATACAATGTAGTAATGTACTTTGAATTGTGCTTCCTATCTATCTAGAGTTTGGTCAAGGAACTCAGAAAGATGTTCTACTCATCAACCTCACATTGTAAGTGAGTCTCTTGAAAGGAACTCTCGACGCAAGTGCAAATCCTTTTAAGGAGATGTGTAGTTGTTTTAGAAGATGCTATGGTCTCGCGCGTTTCCCCTTGACCATATGCACGCATCAAAGTTCAAAATAAATAAGAACGCAAGGATAAATTACTTTTGGAAAATCTATCAAGGATAAACAAAGTAACATAATTGATTACTTGAGAATAGCACATAGGTTTTTTTGATACGTAGGAACTAAATACGATATCAAAAAATTTACAACACTTACAATTTTTTTTAACCAACTTAATTTAGACTCTTTTGATAGGATAACGCATAGGTTTACTTTCATGCATAAGCTTAGAGAAGTCAATCAAGTAATTGATTGTGCGCGTATAGCTAAATTTGGTCTCTTATGGAGGAGAATTTACAGAATTTTATTTATTTATTTTAGTCTTGTTTTTCTTTCTATGCGTAATTGCTTTTTTTGGTAGAGGTTCTATCATGTATGTATTTGCTAGCTGATATTTTGCTATTTTTTTCTTTCCCAGATGTTTTTAGTTTGTAGGGGTTGGTGCTCCTTCTTCATGGTAGGGAAAAATACAAACGAACAACCTTGTAATATCCTTTCTAAAACCTCCCAAAGTGATAACCTTTAATTAGGTGAAGGAAAATTATTTTGGACTTTGTACAAGACTCATGTATTATGGACGGACAGATGCTAGAGCGTAGTGGAGTAGAAGCATCTACTCCTTGAACTTGATCCACTTGTGTTGGGTTACGACAATGTAAGTTGACAGTATATGAGCGATATTGTAAATTTATATTTGTGGTTTATTTCTTATAAACTGATGTAATCATATTTATTAAATGAATAATTGAAAATAATCATTTTGCTTCCGATGATGTAGACACACGGGTTGAATCTGTAACTCTCATGTTCGTGTGTATGTGTACGTGATTACTATGTTTTAGACTTCTAGTTACTATTCCTAATATGCCTCTTTTTATTGGACTAACATTTTTTGCCCGTAAATAAATTGATTCTAGAAAAGTCTACATTTTCATGCGGTAGATATATATAAATTAAATCATTACCACATGCATGAGACGAAATGCGCACTAATGATACAGCATTCCTTCCATTTTTGGTCCATATATCTCTTTGTTTTGTTTTTTTTTTATTACTAACTTGAGCTTGGGAATACCTTTGTAAGTAACTAGCTTCTTCTCTTGAGTGGAGCAACACATCACAACATGAAGAAGATTCAATAATCTTAGAGGATAATAAAGAAGAAACATTCAATAATCTTAGAGGATGATAAAGAAGAAACACTTTATGGCTTTACGAAAGCTTTTCTTTAATTTCTAGATAAGATTGGTATGGTATGCAACTTGTATTCTACTTTGCTTTGATTGATTATTAAAGGTTTAATATAATTGAATATATCCAAAGGAAAACCCCAAAACCAAAGCATGAAAAAAATGATAATAGCTAAAGTCCGTCAGGAAGCTGTTGTGGATACCAATATACGCCGCTGTGTAGAGCCCGTGTCTGCCGTGTCATATAATCTTTTTACAATTTACAATTTACATGCAATGAACGGCAACATTATTGTCAATTTGTAGCACGTGCCTTCATGTGAAAGCTTTCACACCATACAAATAATGTCGTTGAAACAGAATATTCCAATTATCTTAGGAGACTGAGCTGAGTGCTACAACAATTTACAATTAATTCCTTTTAGTAAAATATTGGATAATTATTTGATTTAAATATTTTTTTGAGTTTTCATGAAAAAATTGTTTATAATTTGTTCTTGGAAAATAAAGATTTTAGTCTTTACAGATTATTTTTGTCCTTAAAGCAGTTTAGATAGTCATTACAATATTTTTTTTTGTTATATTTTACTTAATATTTTCTATTTATTGCTTTCATTTGAATAAAATTAATTTTTTTTATCAAATTGCAATTACCGATAATTAATAATACCTCAATTGTTTTTCTCTGTTTTTTCATCCAATTAAGACACATAAATTGTTCCGACTCATTGTTATTGGTTAAACTAACTTATAAGCTAGTCAAAATAACTTATAATCTATTAAAGTATCTTGTAATTAAAACCATTCATAGAACTAAAGGAAGAACATAAAAAATTACATATCTATTCAAGTGTCTTGTAATTAAAAACTCTCATAGAACTAAAGAAAGAACATCAAAAATTTGTAATTGCAATATATGTGTTTAATTTACTAAGCTTTTTGTACTCCATATCACTATAATGTATTGTTTGTTTTTTTTTATCATTCTTATATTTGTAGAAGATGATACTTTTAGTCAAAATCTCGAAAGGTTTGATAATGTTTTTAAAGATTGAGATACTTGAAAAGTTAATAAAAAAACAAATTATGTTTATAATTTAAACTATAATTGCGATGAAATTTTAATTGAAAAAGTAAATTTGATTGGTGATGACAAAATTATTCAAATTATAGTTTTAAAAATTAGATTGATCATTGATCCTATGAGTTGATGACTGGTCACTTATCGAACCATTGTATCAGTTGTTGAATCGATGAACCAAAGTAACATAAAATAAGTATATATATTAATGTGTCATAAGTTTAATAATTAATCATGATATAGTTCCTCCATAAAAAAAAATTAATCATGATAGTTTAGTGGTAAATTTATCCACTAAACAAAATTTTAGGTCTTTGGTTCAATTTTTGAGTGTATTATATTTTTTTGTATTTTCATTAATTTTTTCATTTTTTAAACAATAATTAATTTTAGTCCTACATATTCAACCAAATTGATTCACTGGTTTAATCAGACTGGATCATCTTTTTAACGTATAATCGACCTAGTCAAACTAAGTTACACTAGATCAACTACATAACCAATCCAATGAACAAATCGACTTGATCATACCTTCAATTCATGATCGAATAGATTAGACTAGCCAAATCAGTCCAAGTTTTGAAAGTATGATTCTAATGAAGTAAATTTGATTAAGAGTGGTAGTAATGTATAAAAGCTCAGTCTCTTCGAACCTTTACCTAGAGCATCTTTGAATCTTGTTGAATTGGTCTACCCCATTACCTTATTGTTTAGTTAGAACCGGAATCCCTATACCTAAAGCTACTAATTCAAATTATGTTATTAAACCTGAGCCTTCTGAAGAGTCCATATACCTTTAGCCGGTGGAGCTGATTCTAACCTCTTCTTTCGCTTACTTACTGCTTTAGGAATTAATATCAAGATTAGTCCACTAATAGAGAAAGAATCCTTAAATGTATTTTTTTTTACTATGGATGCAAAGGAGGTTAAACAATAATTTAATTATTCTTACTTCTTACATGATATAAATAATATTTTTGTATAATCAATTAAAACTCTTTCAGCTTAATATTTATAAAAGGAAAAAAGTTGTGTGTGTGTTTTAATTTTTTTTTCCAGTTTTTAAAAACATGTTATCAATCTTATAATCTTTTTTTTTAAATGTTCACCAAAAATATGTAAGGCTCTTCACATGAGAAGATATCTAGACCGAGAATAGAACACAATAAAATAGAAAAAAGTAATAATAAAAAATAGGACTTTTGCATGTTAAGCCTATATCAGATCTAGTTAACAAAATCCATTTAATTCACACTCAAAATATAAAGTTTAAGTATTATATTTCATCTTTGAGTACTAGTTGGGTTGGGTCAACTCTGAGCTATAGTTAGGTAGGCAAAAAATCCTAGATTCAATTTAAGCTTCTAAGGTGAGACCTAAGTGTCACAAAAGTTTAGTGTACGGGGTTTTTAGACTGACTTAATTTATGATTAAACTTGGGCTAAAAAGGTATGAATTTAATTTTCTTTTAAAATTTAAAATCCAAGTTTTATATTTCAACTAGTAGGATGGATCAAACTAGTTGCGGGCTATCATTGGTCAAGCAAAAAAACTCAAATTTAATTTGATCTTAAAAATTGAGGCTGAAGTATGCTAAAAAAATTATCTTTATGGTTTTTTTATAGACTTAGCCAAATAGGACTAAAAATCCTAAATTTAAATTGTAATAAAAGTTTAAAACTCAAGCTCTGCATTCCATTGTGCGAATTCTAGACAAGTTGATCATAGGCACCACATAAATTGCGCTTTATTGCAACCAAAGCCGAAAAAAATGTCATATTCAATTTAGGCTTCTATAATAACTTCTAAGCTTGGTTTGTAAGCAAGTTAAAAAAAGCACACATTTAATTTGTTCTGAAAATTTAAAGCTCAAACCCAAAAATTCATCCAGTGGGCTCAAGTTGGATCGATTATAGGCTTGATGTAGGTTGGAGGCTCTAACTAGCCAAGACAAAAAGGTTCGATTCAATTTAGACCTTTAAAATAAAATAATGCTTAATTAAAACTTGGTTTGTATAAATGTCAGATTCTATTATTATGGTTATTAGTCACTCAGATTTTGCAACCATGATCATTTCTAACATTAGTTGCACTTATTATTATTATTGGTGTTATCATGTTGTCATTATTATTATTATTGAAGATTATGAATATTCTTCAACTTACAAAATCAGCGTATAATCTTATTTGTATTACATGATTATTGTGATTTAATTTTTTTTTGCACACAAAAAAAATCAATCACAAATTCTCTTAATAAATAGATAATTTTTCACATATAAATATAATAATACCTTATATAAAGTACATAAATCTTATGAATTAAACGTGATTTACGTTTAAAATTGAGTATTAAAAACAAAAAAATTCAATTAAAAATCAAAAAAATAATTTCAATTTTAAAAATTTTCAAAACTTAAAATTAACGATCATCTTAACACATGCCTAAAATATATAAAATTTAAATAAATAAAAAATTCAAGTATCATTATTATCATATAAAAGAACCTTATAAGTTAAAGTTATTAAAATCGATCCAGATCGAGCAGGCCAAGACCTGGTAGCATACCGGTCCAATTTCATTATTAGATTGGTTATGCAGTTAATCTAGTCAAACTTAATCAAATCCGGTTGAGTTCACAATTTTTTTTTTTTTTAGATTTTAGAAAAAATTTTGAATTATTATCAATTGTTATTTTGAATTTTAGAGTATAAATAAATTTTTCTTACTCAAATAATGTTAATTATATACTTATATATAATAGATACATATATAATAAATTTTTAATATATATCATGTCTAATCGAACAAATTATCCACTCACCTATTAGATCATTAACCAACTAACACACTACTTCTACTGAGTGATCGGGCTTGTCTTAATATCACTGTTTACCTACCAGTTATAAGTTAATTTTGTAGAATAAAAGAATTTCAACAACTACCAGTATTTTGGAAACTTAAAAATGACAAACAAGTTTTTGCAAAATAATAAAATATCACTTCGTGCAAATTGCGAAACTGCCCTTGATTGCTTGTGACATCCCACCACGTTGCTGTGTCATGATCAAGCCAGTAAAAACCCTTTTACTTTTACCCAAATCTCCTGAGCACCGTAAAAAGTAAAACCTCTCTGCTCTCTGAATCTGATAGCGGTAAAGTCACAATCGCGTGTACCCCACGTCAATTCCCAAACAAGGATCTCGTCATTATCTGCGGTCACGCCCACCGTGAACCCTCATCTGTAACCGTTTATTTTCGAGGCCCGCGATCTTCTAATTTCAACGGTCCAAATCTTCTCACTCTACCTTTCTCATTCACCTCCAATATATAAATATCCTTCATACATTCCTCTTCTTTTTCACTTGGCCAAATCTGAAGAAGCTACAATAGCTAGTTGAAGCTGAAGCTCCATCCCTTGCGTTAATGGTGGATTGTTAGATTTGATTCGGAACAACTTATCGATCCCTTAATCTGGTATGAACATGTAGAATCTCGTGATTTGATCGTTATTTTTTCGTAAAGTTTTGTTCTTTATATGAATTGAAATTCTGGTTAGTTGTGTAAGATTCGTATTGTGAATTGGGTTTTTGTGGATTTGAGTTTTGTGATCTTTAATGGTGTTTGAGTTGGATGCAGATCGAGGGTGTGGTCTATTTGATTTGAACTAAATTTCGGATTGAAGGATCTCATTTTCTTGGAGCATCAAAGCAGAATTTTTCTTGGTAAGGTTATTGATTGGCTTTCATTTTTATTTTATTTTTGCTTTTTTTTTGGTTAAATGTTGATTACCATTTTGTTATTATTGGATTGGATCTTATGGATATGAAGGTGGTGATTGAGAATTTAATGGCGCCATGGCGTTATTGCCTTGCTGGATCTTATGGTGTGCTTATTTAGTTTACCAATTTTATTTTCTTAACTGCTTTATTAAGTAGTAGGTATGTTTTATCTCGGTGCGATAATTATTATAGATGCTATCCCCTTTTGCAATGATCTACAAAAAATCGTTGATTTTTGTTAATCCATGTAACCATCATTAATCATTTTGTTTTACCATATTAAAGAGTGCTTTGGAAATTGGGTATTACTTGCTATTGATATGAAAGGGTTTTTGCATAAGTCTAGTTTTTTCTTTTCTTTACTCTCTTATTTAGGGATCATTAACTTGTTAGTTTTGTTATATATCTTTCGTTCTTTTTAAAGAGTGTACAGCTTAGATCAGTTAATATGGAGGGTAGATTGATAGAATCACATTGCACATCCGGCAGCATGGGAATTTAAATTCTATCATATGCATATGCAACATCCTGTTTTGTTTTGTGTTCTTAATGATGTGGAATTTATAGTTTATACTTTATATTACATGTGCAGCATCCTATTCTGTTTTACCAAAAACATGTGGAGATTTAAGCCATTCAGTCACAAAGAGCAGACTGGTCTTGAAGGCCGCACTATAGATGTAGGCAATCTTAAAATACAAGTCATTAAGGCCATTGCCGAAGGAGGGTTCTCTTGTGTCTACCTAGCTCGAGATGCTGTACATATGTCAAAGCAATATGCTTTGAAGCACATGATATGCAATGATGAAGAATCACTTGGATTGGTAAAGAAGGAGATATCAGTGATGAAGATGCTGGCAGGACATCCCAATATTGTCACACTTCATGCACATGCCATCTTTGATATGGGTAGGACAAAAGAAGCATTCGTTGTGATGGAATTTTGTGAGAGGTCTCTGGTTAATGTGCTGGAGAGCCGAGGAGCTGGTTATTTTGATGAGAAACAGGTTCTTTTGATCTTCAGGGATGTGTGTAATGCAGTTCTTGCCATGCATTGCCAGTCCCCACCTATTGCACACCGGTAACAACAACATCTAAAAAAATTTAATGATTGTCAAAATTTGTAATCTCTCTCTTTATATTCTTCTAAATTCTTTATTTATTTATTTTCATTTGAAAAGTATGATGTTTTATGCTTGTATTTGTTTTTTCCCCCTAAAATTTTTTCCACAAGGAAAATTCCATATTGTCTGTTTATCCCCATGAGTGACTGCTTCAGCATCATTGTTTGCTAATTTTATATCTCATTTGTAACTGCTAGATAATATGCCCATGGCCCTATGCTTCATAATATATATACGTACGATGAGATGATTTTTACATCTTCAGACATAAATGCTCTGCCATTATGTTCTGTTTTTCTTATGATCTAATTTTTTTCATAATATAAGGTGCTTTATTATTAATAAATTGTTTTTTCTTTCTTTTTCCTCTTTTTGTTTTCTAGAGACTTGAAAGCAGAGAATCTTTTATTAGGTTCAGATGGCTTATGGAAGTTATGTGATTTTGGAAGCACTTCCACCAATCACAAACGTTTTGAGAAGCCAGAAGAAATGGGGATTGAGGAAGACAATATCAGGAAGTACACAACCCCTGCCTACAGGGCCCCCGAGGTACATTTGTCTTCTGTAAATAAAATTAGGTCACCATTGAAGGTTGTGGTGAAAGCACCACAGCCTCTTCTAAGTTATGGGAGTGCCTGGGTTCAATCTTGGATTGTCCATCTGGTGGACAGGTTTGATTTGGGTTCTTTCTGGGGTTAATTGTAACCCTATTTCCCTGGTCACCACTGCTAATGGGTAGGTGGAGGTTTGCACCTGTTGTCCAGGCTATGACCCTAGAATCCCATTTCTTCTACCAGAAAAACTTATTGGTCATGTGTGATACAAATTTTCATTTCTTTGTGCATTTTAGATGTGGGATCTGTTCCTGAGAGAAGTCATTAATGAGAAGGTGGACATATGGGTAAGTCATCTATGCCTAAAACTTGTCTTTTTAATTATATAAATATTTGCCATATCTTCCTATGCTAGTTGTGGAATCATATTACTTGTTGAATATTTAGGCACTTGGATGTCTCCTTTTTCGCATTTGCTACTTCAAAAGTGCTTTTGATGGGGAATCAAAGCTCCAAGTCTTAAATGGAAACTACCGCATTCCCGAATTACCAAAATACACTTCACCTGTCACGGACTTGATAAGAGAAATGCTCCAAGCTAGACCAGATGACAGACCAGATATCACGCAGGCAAGCGCTTTGCTTGATTGGCCATTCATCTCCATCAGTTTAGGTTGGTCATAGATCATCCATCAATAGCATTCATAGGTACTAGAATTAGGGCAATTAATTACTGATTTCGGATGTTCTTCCGTGGTGGCAGGTCTGGTTTCGTGCTAATGAGCAACTACCTATTAATTTACAAAAGTCATTACCTGACAGACCACCTGAATTGCCTTCATCCATCGATCATGAAGGTGATGCAAAATATTACCTTAGATGTGAATTTGACACCGTAATTTCTTTGCATAAGTCAGAAGATTGGAGTTGTATATACAATTTCTTCCCTACATATTGACTAAGAAAATTGATCCATTGCTATAT
Source organism: Glycine latifolia (assembly GCA_013407115.1). Taxonomy (NCBI): domain Eukaryota; kingdom Viridiplantae; phylum Streptophyta; class Magnoliopsida; order Fabales; family Fabaceae; genus Glycine; species Glycine latifolia. Next base: position 696,625 of record CM023948.1, on the reverse strand, counting down.
TTTGGCAGGTGTGTCAATGCCCTCAAACAGATCACCTCCAATGCCTCGTAGGAACCCACCTCCTCCACCTTCATCTGGAGAACCCAAAACTTCACCACAGCCATCCCCTGCTTCTAGGGGAGGGGGAAGTGGGGGTGCAATTGGTGCTTTCTGGTCCACTCAGCATGCGAAGGAATCACTTGTTGCTGAGGATAAGAGCAAACCAATTTTTGATGAAGAACCATCTAGCCACCATATTTCACCGAAACATGATAGAATTCGTCCTGAAAACGATCAATTACCCAAAAATGTTGGTCCTAACAAAGTGGTTAACACACAAACTCATACTGTGAAAAGCAGTACACATGGAAAATTACCCAAGCCTGATACGGTACCCTCCAAGGATTTCGAATTAAATTTGTTTCAGGATAAAGATCGTGTCGGTGAGAGTACAACTAACTTTCAAAACCAGGCTTTTAACACTTTTATTGCTGAATTTGATGCCACTAAACTCAACCCTGGACTTAAACCCGAAAGGGAACAAGCATTAGAGGCTGAGGTGGAGATACTCAAAGAGAAGCTGAAGGTAGCTAATTTGGAAAAAGCTGAAATAACATCAAAGTATGAAAAGCTTTCTGCTATCTGCCGATCACAAAGGCAAGAGTTGCAGGATCTCAAGCAAGCACTCGCAGCTAGGACTCCTTCACCAAGTAGAGAGGGTTTGAAAATCTCTCCTGCAGTTACATCATCTGCATCTGCATCTGCGGTAATTAGCATTTTGTAGTTTCAGTTGTCTTGCTGATTTTGTTTAGGTTGTGTTTCTGACACATGGTTGTGTTTCATTGCAACTGCAGAATAAGTCATGGCAAGCTTTTCCAGAGGAACCGCAACAAGGATCCCTTTCAGCCGAAAATACCTCCAAATCTGTCAGGGTGAGAAATGGTCAGCAGAACAAGCAACCTGTTCCTCTAGCTACTGATTTTGATTCATGGGGTTTTGGAACAGATAGCTTCAGTGCTGTACCTGCTGGCAGCCCACAGATGCAAAGACCTAGCAGTGCAGGAACAAAGTCTCAGGCTTTTGGTGAGGCAAACAAGTCAACTTCTCAACCAGCTGGATGGGCTGGTTTTTAACTATGGGAAAAGTTTCTGAAGGATCTATACTGTGTGATTGCCCTGAGACTTTTTTTTTTTTGGTCCTACATGGAGAAGTAAAATGAATGCAAACTATTATATATATCCTGTATGTTAAATTCATGTTGTTGAGTTTGTTTTCTTTTGTGGATCATGCTTTCAAATGGTACATGCTTCTTTGGACTAAAACCATTCTTGAGTGACGGTATTCATTTCCATTTTACAAGATTGTGGCATTGCTTTTTATCATATGTTTGTGTTAATTGGCTAGGGTCTGAATGGATTTCCACCCTCT
>CM023948.1:635893-683257 GCA_013407115.1 Glycine latifolia | reverse complement strand
TCACACACTTCCTGAGAAACTTCCCAGGAGGTCACCCATCCCAGAATTGCTCCAAGTCAAGCACGCTTAACTGTGGAGTTCTTAAGTTATGGGCTACCAAAAAGTAGATGCACCTTGTTGGTATAAGTAGTACCTATTAAATCCTTTAAGTTATCCTCAACTGTACAGTCCCATACCTGCACAGCCTCTGGATCCCTCTCGTTCGGGTGTGTATTCGATTCATTCATGTACCCCTTCCGCTGGAAGCCTGCCAGGAGCCGCTCCTTGTCCGTGCCTCATTGTACCGGCGATCACTCCCCGCCCTCGTCAACGCCCGGGATGTCACAATTCCACCCCTCAACAGCAATCTTCAAATCCTCATAATCAACCATACTTCTTTCTCGAAGTTTGTTGTGACTTAGGTGGAACTAGTAAAGCAAAAAATTATTTATTATTAATATAATCCAAATAACATATTACAATAAACTAGTAATATAGTTAAAATATTATGAACAAAGCTAACCTTCAAGTAATTTCTCCATATTTCATCACTAGCAATGTTCCTATAAGTGATTTCACCCCTCAACAACAATCTTCAAATCCTCATAATCAACCATACTTCTTTCTCGAAGTTTGTTGTGACTTAGGTGGAACTAACAAAGCAAAAAATTATTTATTGTTAATATAATCCAAATAACATATTACAATAAATTAGTAATATAGTTAAAATATTATGAACAAAGCTAACCTTCAAGTAATTTCTCCATATTTCATCACTAGCAATGAATGTCTTTGTAATTGGATCTCATCTAAAGCAAAAATTATTATGCATAAGCTTTGGCATTTTGTTGTACTGATTTTTAAACCATTTTATTCGACTCAAGCAATGATTATAGGTTTAATGGAACCTACTTTTGACAGAGACAAGGAAGTATAACTTTTTCTACATTTTGTTTACTAATCTACCCATTAGCATCACATAATCCATTTTTTGTTGCTTCCACCAAGAGGTGCAACAACTCATTGGTGTCCTCCATAGTCCAAGATTCATAGTTGCCTTTCTATTTTTCTTTTTTTTGGTTATTTCCTTGTTGAAAATCTCCCATTTTGATAAGCAATTAGTTATTATACAATAATAATTATCATACCAAATTAACAATCATAAACAGAAAAATAAGAAATTCAATTAAAAAATTAGCAGAAAAAATGAGAAATAAATAACAAAGACATAAACCCATATACAAGAAAAAGAAACTCAAACAAAGAGCCCCTCACCACTCTTCATTTCCAAGTACTCAAACATGTTTTAGCTATACGTAAAACATGGCACACCATAATTCACAACCCATGCGTTGGAAGCACCCAAATCGAAGAGGTAATAACGCAGAATAATAGTGATGCAAATTTAGCGGAATCATCATATTAATTTACCATTGAACAAATAAAAGCAATCACATATATAATAGTAATATCAATTACCATTGAACAATCACATATAAAAAAAGTGTACATAAAAGCAAAAATATATTATAATACAAATGCCCACAACGTTAAAAGCCATATACCATTGAACAAAATTAATTGTGAAGTTTTTCAGAACACATGAAGATAGGAATACTTGATCGAACAATTATATACATATACCAAACAATTACATACATAATAATACAAAACCCATAACATTCAAAACCATTACATATATAATAATAGAAATGCCGACAGAGTTTTTTCACGTATAAAAGAGAGGGAAAAAAAACCATACTGTCATTGATGGAATAATAATAATAACCCATAAATCAATAGTAGAAAGCAATAACCCATAAAACAATAACAGAAAATTACATGATTGCGGACAAGCGTCTACCAGTATCCCACGGAAAATTCTGGATGGTGTAACACCCGCAAATTATTATTATTTACATTTATAATAGTAATGGCTTGCTCAGTGTTTTATTTAAGTTGCTTTGCGTGGCTGATGCACATTTTTAGTCATTTTATGAGTTTTGATGTGGGTTAGTGAGCTATGGACCCTTAGGAGACCCAACACACACATCAGATTTTAGAAGGGAGAAAAGAGAAGAGGCTAAAGTAATTATTATTCTTTTCAACTATAGTGGTTGTTGTCGTTGCTAAGCGATCGTCGCCATACATGCTATCGATACAGGATATCAAATAAATTATGTTTATTGGGGACTTTTTGGGAGAAATAATTATTTTTTTAATAATATTTTATTATTTTAATAACGGTTGAAATTTGGGCTAGAGAGGACTGGAAACGTGTATATGCTGGAGGGGATTTAGATCCCTTGTCCACCCTATAAGCCCTAGTAAATACTATCAAATTAACAATAAAGCTTAACACTTATATAAATGATTAACTTTTTTTTGAATAAAAAACTTAAATGAAGGTAGTAAAATCTAAATTACTAAAATTAAAAAAAAAAGTTAAATTATTAAAAGGATAAACTTAACACAAAATATAAAAAAATTAAGGTAGTAAAATCTAAATTACTCAAATTATAAAAATTAAAAAAACATTATTCTGACTTTTGAGTATGGCCGTATGGGCGGGAGCTCCCATAAAAGCATAACGAGTCGCCCTAACGAGTCACTGACTCAGTTGTCCAATTCCGACGAATTAAACCTCTACTCGACAGAACAACTACCCACGATTTCATTCGTCCATCGATTCCTCTTCCGCTTCAACTCTTCGTTCCTCGTTCGCTGTCCATTTCGTTGCAATCTTGGTTCTTGCGTTTTCTTTTTCTCCTGAATCTTGGTTCTTCAATTTCGGTGCAAACTGGCTATGGACTACGAACCCTACTATAGTAGCGGTGAGTTTCATTTCAAAGTTCCTTTCTTTTTCCCTATCTCTGCCAAAAATGTTGAAGGCTTCTTTTATTTCTAGGGTCGGGGCTTTGTTTGGGTTTCTTTGTTTTTCTTTTCTCGCTTGACCCATTTTTGTTTTCTTGTTTTTCATAGTTTTTTTTAAGGATTGTGGGGATTTCAATTTGCCCCAAATTGTTGGGTTTCTTGCTTTGCTTTTAGGGAATCTGAGTTGTGTTCGTTTATGTTTTGTATATTGGAAAAAAGAGTAACTTAAGAACGTGTTTGATTGAAGGGTGTAGTACTAGTGGTGCGTGTTTTGTGATTTATATTGTAATGTCTCAAGAAGCTAGAGGATTAGTGTTTTGTCTTGAATATGTTCATTCCATGGTGTGTGGGGGGAAATATTGGTGTGGCATCGATTGAGGAAACGATGATAGAAAATTGGTTAAGGTGGTTTGAACATGTGCAAAGAAAGGCCATTGAAAACACTAGCGAGGAGAGTAAATTGCATGGTTTTTAGTCTTGTGAAAAGGGGGTAGGGAGACCGACAAGAACATTAGAGGAAATTGTTAAGCGGGATTTCACGGTGAATAATATTCCTAAGAATTTGGTCTTTAATTAAGCTCAATGGCATTGTATGATTTATGTAACTGACTTTACCCATTAGGATTAGGCTTTTGTTGTTGTTGTTATTGTGTTTATTCCGTGATGAAAGAAGTCTTGTGAATGTGTGAAATTTTCTTGTTAGCTTGTCTTCGTATGGACAGTTAAGGCTTCCCTGAGCCTGAGGGAATTTTAATGACATGAGAGGGGCTGAAAAGTGTGTACCTCGCTAAAGAAATGCATTAGAAAAAAGGAAGCAAGAAATTATTTGGTTGTTTTGCATTAATGTGCCATATAAATGTAACTGCTGAAGCTTGACGCTTTTTATAAACGTAAAATATTAAAATGTTATATTTCAAAATTCCCAGCTGCTTTCTGTGTAGAGTTCCAAAGACTGACAATCAGTTACTTGTTTAGAGAATCTGATGGCTGAGCCTCTTGGGTTTCTTTCTGAGTTAGCAATGGGGCACTTAAGTCGTGCCCCACCTTTACCAGCAGTAGGTGCTGAACCCTTCTGCTGCCTGGGATTATCCTAATTGATGGTTTGATTGAGATTTGAGAAGCAGTTTCTTAAAATTTTCAAACTTAATAAGGAAGAATCATATGGAAATGCCTAGCCATTTGTTTACAAGAACTTAAAGCTTTTCTAAATAAAATGTTTATGCTCTCAAGGTCCTTAAATGGAAACTTTTTTAACCCCTTCCCCATCTTTCTTTTTTATCACTATTGCATACACGATTCTCTTTATGATACAGTGTAATGATGCTGGTGAATGGCATACTGCCTGCATTGTACTCATGATGAAATTTTGGTGCTTTTAATTATTAATTCTCCCTTAAGATAGTTTCTCTTATCCAGTTAATTTAATTGTTATGGTGAATTGATTGTGTCCTCACTTTATATAAATAGTAAATGCATGTGTTCTACTTCTGATGCTTGGAATTGTTCTTACAATGTTTGTCTTGAGAATCAGATAGATTTTTCATCTTCACCAAAAAAGTCTGGTTGATACTTGTTTCAATGATTCATGGTCTTGCCTCACATGTTGTACTTACATTACGTGTATTCACTTGATTGCAGGAACTGATGATGATATTCCACCAACACATCAAAATAGAATCCCCAGAGGGGAACGTCTTGCAGGAAATGGAAGATCGGCAGTAGGTTCAATTCCATACCCTAGGATGCATGGCGAAATTGATACAGAAACTCAAATTCACCAACTTGAGAAGGAAGCATACAGTTCAATTCTACGGGCCTTTAAAGCTCAAGCTGATGCCATTACTTGGGTATTTCATTTAGTTTTCACATATATTTAATATTTTTAAAATTGTTTGATCAGGTATAAATGACTGCTAAATGACATGTATTTCTTCAGGAGAAGGAAAGTTTGATTACAGAACTTAGAAAAGAACTAAGATTATCAAATGAGGAACACAGAGAACTTCTAGGTCATGTTAATGCAGATGATGTCATACAAAATATAAGGTCGGATAAAATTGTGAAACATGGCATCTTGTTGATCTATGCTTCATAAGTGAGATTGCCATTGCTTTTTCCACATATGCACTGTTATTTTTTTAACCAACACCTTGTTGAACATTGACTTTAGGGAGTGGAGACAGGCAGGAGGCAATCAGCCTGGTGTGCTGAGTGTTGGGCAAGCTATTCATGATTCATTTCCAAGTCCCACTATCTCTGCATCTCGTAAGAAGCAGACGATAACTCCATCTGCACCATCACAATCTTTTGGTGGGCCTTCTGCATTTTGTCCCCAACCCGTGGCTGCACCCCTTCAGCCATCTTGGGTGGCAAAACGAGGATCCGTTTCTGGATCTAAGGGCAAGAAGCACAAACCTGTAAGCAAACAATAAAATTCCGAGTGATCTTCATTTCTGTTTACCTTCACTGAGCTTGGGTTTGTCTCTGATGCAGATCAGGAATACATTATCTAGTGCTAAGTAATAATAAATAAGCAACATTGTTGTTTACTTGCAGGGCCAAGTATTACCTGGTGTATCTTCAATAAAGCAATACCCTTCATCAGGACTAGGTGGAAGGAATCAAGTACCTAATAGAGTTACTTCTGGTACTGTCATGGGTGAGGTTGCTGAGGGAGCATCGTTGGATTCATTAGTTGGTAGAAGAGTGAGAACAAGATGGCCTGATGACAACAACTTTTATGAAGCCATTATCTCCGACTACAATCGAACTAAAGTACTCGCATTCCCCCCAAATAAATAAAAATTTGTTTGTTGGTTAGTATGCAGCTGACTTGCTTTTTTTTATTTCTAACTTTTCAGGGTCTACATGCTTTGTTCTATGACTTGGGGACTGCAAATGAATCATGGGAATGGGTTAATCTGTCAGAGGTATATTTAATACTAATTACTGTAGTGAAATTCTTATGTACATATGATCAATAATAATACATCGGCACTATGTTGTAATTAAAAAATTATGGTTGTAATTTTTTTTTGGATTAAGAGACTTGAAGTAGAAATCAAGCAGTAAGAGAACAGAGAGACGCCAATGTTCTCATGACACCCCCGCCCCTAAAATGGTTGCTGTCAATGTTCCATTTTTTTTGAAGAGAAGAGGTTTCTAGTCGTCTCTAAAAGTGATTCAGCATGTATGTTGCAACAAAAGGTTCATCTATTATCAACAAAAGAACATTTACTAGAATTAAATGTTACATATTTATAGAAACAAATAGTTTAACATTGCTAAAATTGTCTATTATATTACTTAGGAATTTAAGGGGGTTCAGAAAGAATTCGATCGTAGATTGAGACTAAAACCTGTGCGGGGGTAGGGGCGGATGTAGCCAAACAAACCCATGCTTATGTCATAGTTTTATTGTTTATATTTATAGAATATCAAGATTGAAAATGGTGTGTAATTTAATATCTTTGACTGTAGTTACAAAGAGTTCTATGGCTATTTGATACTATCTTTGGTCTCAAATATAAGCAAAAAAATGTCAAGGGTGTTGGTCTCAAATATAATCAAATTTCAACTAATTTTACCTCATTTAATGTGATCATTCCTAATATACCCTTTATTTAATTGAAGTTTTATTTCCAATGTCTCTTTTATTCTTGATGTCAAGTTCTAAGGAAGGGTAGTGTAGGAAAAAAGTTTATTTTCTAAATGAAAATGATACAATTAAACGATGCTAACCAATTTTCTTAATAAACGTTAATTTTTTTTTTCTAATATTAGAGACCAGAGGTAGTAATACTGAAGACAAATTAGATATCTTTTTTTTGCTCCTAAAAGGAAAGTTATTCTGTTAAAAAAGTTCTTATTATTTGGGGCTTTATGTACCATTGTTAAAACTGTGAAGTCTACCCATTTCATTTGCATTTATCATTGTTAAATGTCATTTAGCTGCCATATGCACACGTGATATGTCAATAATGTTTTTCAATTCTGGACCTGAATGTGTTGGCTGGATTCAGATTATATACTCTAGCCTACATCATAGGAAATTGTTTTCTCTAATGTGGCATTTGGTGTGTGGACAGTACGGAATGGAACAAATCAAATGTTTCATACCATTCTATCTCTGGTTCCACAAATGTTAAAATGCACCAAACATTCAAAGGAAGTCGTGTTATGTTTTGTCCCAATCCATACTGCAGATGTCTCCTGAAGATATTCAGTGGGTAGGTGGGAATCCTGGCGTCAATCATCATGGGGGTTTTGCTGGATCTGGTAATAGGATGAGTAGATCTCTAAGACATGATAGTGTTCCAGGAGCTGGAAGAGGTAGGGGAACTGCAAAGGGGCAATCCAGAAAAGATTTCTTACCATCACAGAATGGAATAGGAATGAAGACTCCAGATGATATACAAATACTTCACACAGACACACTAGTGAAGGAGGTAACTGAAGACAGTTCAATCAGAGTACTCTTTGAGATTGTTTGATCTTTTGTTCTTTGACATATTTAAGTATCTGGTGAACTTGACAGGTGGAGAGGGTTTTCAATGCAAATCATCCTGATGCGTGTGAAATCGAGCAAGTCAAGAAAGTATTGAAGGTAAGGGACAATTATATGCTAGTCTGATATTTCTTTTATTTTCTTGCAAATGCTGTATGTACGGATTAATTGATATAAAATAAATGGCAGGATCATGAGGAAGCTCTTATTGATGCAATTGCAAGGCTTGCAGATCTTTCAGATGAAGAAAGTGGTATTTCTCAGTTTTGATTGATACCTTATTGCAATTACCATCTGAGATTTTTCCTTTCATGAATAGTCCTCTAAATTAGAAATTAGAATTCTGTGGACTTTATTTGGATGTTAAATGGATCTATTTAGTGCCCAATCATAATTGAAATATTCGAATTTGCATTGGGTTCAACTCTATATTTCTGTACATATGATTTAAATTGATATACATGTGATAATAGGTGTTGGCATAATATGGTTTATGGTCTATCTAACTACTGAATTTCAACAAATACCTGGGACTCTGCTAATTTGAGTGTAAAATGAGGAGAAAACTAACAATGATTTGGGATGGAAAGGTTTTGATTTTCTCTGATTGTTACTTGGTAGAGTGGAGAGTCACTTTCAACTCACTTTGATGCTGTAGAAAGAGAAGCCATAAATTGCACTCCATATTCAATCATCCCACAATTTTATTGTACCAAACGAGTATGAAGTAAATTCGATTCCAAATTATTCACGAAAAAAGAAAATTAGTCCAGACTCTTTACTTCCCTGTTTCTCCTATTCAAACAACCATAGCATATGTATTTGGCGATACAATACTAAGTAATGTCATTCTCACTCAAGCATGAAATGGTGAAAATGCCATACTACTATTACTCGTGAAAATTGCATTTTGATATTGGTATTTAGGTATGGTGTTTTTGGGTTCATTATGCTACTCAATACAACACTGGTGATCCCTAAATCAATTCTTTGTATAACATTTCTTGATGTTCTTGTTGTTTATTATACAGATACAGATGAGGAGGGTGGTCACCATTTCTCACATGCTCAAGCAATGGCTCCCTAATGCTCAAATTTCACATAACTGGAAAATTTGACCGATCATTTTTAATGAAATTGTCTCTCAAATGTTTTTTTTCTTAGATATGTGATCTTACTTAAGAGATTTGAGTTCAGTTTCACTCAGGCTAATAATTGATTTTTAATTTGGTTTAATTAAAAACAAGTTATCAATACCAAGATGAAAAGTTCACATTTTTTTTATATTTCTTAAATTTAATTGGAAGATTTAAAAAAAATTAAAGTTCTAGTAGTTAAAAGAATTAAAAATTAAATTCAGAACTGTGTTTATAAACAGTCTTGTGCTCTTCCATTGCTAATTAAATTGCTCAGTGGGATTTAATTTTTAGAGAAATTATTAAATAATCTTGAACCACATGATTTCTTATTAATCTTCAGAAAACATATAATTACATGTTATTAATTCTTTTTTATAAATTTTAAATTTAAATGTACGTGTTAAGCAAGCATTGTTTGTGACTATGAAGTATGAACACTTGATGATCATGAATTATTTAATAATTTTTTCATATTGATATATTGAATTTAATTTTGTCAACTGCATGTAAACTTTTCATATAGTTTTTTTTTTTGCTGACTTACTTTTCATAGTGCTAGTTACTTCTTTAAAATGCTTTAAAGTAATAGTAGACGTATGAAAAAAAAAACTAAATTGACTTTAATTCCTTCATGGTAACCGTTAATTAGCCTCTTAACCTTTTGTAGGTGCCCGTGATTTATGAAATGCTGTCTATGGCTTTTGAACCTCATCAAAATATATATATATATGGATCTGACTTCTCTATAATTTTAAACCAGCATGACAGCTTTTAGTTGTTGTATGATGCAATTTAAACAACATAATAAATTTTAATAATTTTTCACTTTAATCTCACCCAATTTGGTAATTAATAAAATTTTAGCTGTACGAAGAGGAGCTTTAATCTACTCCATCAACTTCATTATTTGTTTTACTTTGAATAAACCCAATTTAGTTTTTGAATGATGTGAGAAGTGATGTTAATTTAAGTTAATCTCTTCGTTATGTCTTATCTGATAACTTTAATGGAGCATCTTACATAAGATTTGTAAATTCCATACGACACTTATGTATGATCTGCGTGTACAAGGGAAGGTTTAAAGTTAGATGTGAAAAGTTATAAATCTTCAATTCAATTCCTGAATTTGACACCTATTGTCATAATAATATTAGTTCTTGAGGCTGACATTCACTATCTATTAGTAATAGTCCCTAAATTTGACATTTGTTATCATATTAATCCTTTAATTTGACGAAATTAAAAAAAATTGTTAACACATTAACTCATGTTTGTTATCTTTAACAAAGTGTCTCTTAGTTGTCACACTTCATAGCACACACATGAAATGACATTCGTGTTCTAGTCAATTAGAACTATTTTGCACCTTTATATATTGCACTTTCACTTTGTGTTGCTCATAAGTTATAACTACGATCTTTGCCTCCAAGAATCTAAGTGAAACAGTAACGCAATTTAATTCAAAACTCACCTTGCAAGTTTTCAAGATCACATTTAGTATTTTATTCGTTGTTTTATTTAAAGTTGAAATCCCACACCTTTTTTAAAATTTTATTTTCCTAAACATAATTTTAGAAAAATCATATGTTAAATTAATAATTAGAATTTAATTCAAATAATATATCAAAAACATGATCATAAAAATAAGAAATTTAAGAATTAAATTATTGTTTTGATAAATTGTAATTTAAATTTTATTATTATGTAAATTATTTGTTATTATAATCGTTAATTTATACTTTCAATGACTATAAAAAATTAGAGTGCAAAATATATTATGAACTCTAATTTAAATATGAGTTTGATGGTTATGTATACAAGAAAAAATTTAATTTGCTACTAATTTTAACTAGGTATAAAATACATAGGTAATTTGTAGAAAATTGTATGATCATTGCTTCTGATACATTTTCTCAGTCATTTCTAATTTTGTTGATTCGTGATTCTATGATTTTAGCAATTTGTGATGTTACGATTTTACTAATTTTTTCGATGTTTTTCGTTTTTGTTTTTGTCCCACAATCTGTGCTACGATTTCATACTTGCTTATCCAACTATTCCAGCCTTTTAGTTGACATAAGGTGTTTTCATTACAAGTAGAGACAAAATATGTGAGACCAAGCACATATATGTTTGGAAGACCAAAATTTCTATTTACTCTTTCTTAAGCATTGCTTATTTTAGTGACTATTGTTGTGAATATGTGATGGCTTACTATATTTTTGTGACTACATGATACCAATTGGAAAAATTGAGAGGGGTATACTCATGGGTCACGAGTAATCACATGAATGAACTTGATACCACATCTTAACTCAAAATCTTAAGGTTTGGGTTTATGGATTTTTTCTCACTTATATGGTGTTCAATTTTTCCATTTTTATCAGACGTGGGACTTTATCTCAAATTTGTACTCAAATAATCTCCTCCTCAAGCGTGAGTCTCTTTCACATGATAGTCTCCTCCTCGAGTGGAAGCTATTTCAATCCACGAGTATCCAATAGTAACCCTTAAAGCTTAATCATTAGTTGCCCCCGACTAGTCTAACCATTGCTGCCAATGCTTTAGTATTTTGCATCGTCACAACACTTGCAGGTGCTGCCTATCCTCCATGCATAAACTTATCCACCAGAAAGACTTTCAATGTAGAAGATCCTTAAGAAAAGGGGATGAAGAACTATGTTGAAATGATTATTCCATGTGCTACAAGGCTCTGGATGATATACTTCTATACATACTATACCATTTTTCTAAGCCTACGGAGGGAGAAAACAAGTTAAAATTAAACTAAATGTAAATCAACCTCCCTAGCTATAGTTTATAATCCTATCCTATGCATTGAAAGCAACATGTCATATACTCATGTCATAATTCAAATACATCTTGAAGAATGAAATTCCCTTATATGCTCAAGCTTGTTAAGTGAAATGCATAGGCCAATCTAAATAAATGAAAAAAAAAAATGACAATGAAAACAAAATTTCGCTTACGATTTGGACACAAAACCCTAATTCTTTGCTTTTGATTTCGCCTATGCACTGGTTTTACTATCGGTGAATGCACTAGTCCTTTTATCTTGTTGATCATCTTGTTTTACTTAGCATTAGTGCTTTTTGGTTTTCTCATTTTGTTTTTGGATTTGCTCAATTCCTTATATCAATTCCCCCTCCCTCCAATTTTGGTTTTCATTGTTATTATAAAACCATCAATTTTGAAATTGTGAATTAGAATCCTTGAAGAGAAAAAAAAAATGTTAATTTAAGGATAACACTTGTTCAAATTTTTTGAAGAGAAAAAAAAAATTAATATGAGTATTAGTGTATTACCGTGGTTGACACTAATTTTCATTTTTTCAGTAAATGTGAAACCCTCTGTACCAAAATTTAAGTTGCCCCCAATTTTCTTTTTCTTTCAAAGCTAAAGGGAAAAGACAAAACAAGCATGAGGAGGAGACAGGGAGAAGGAAGGAGGAAGAATGCGCATTGTCACTGGCAAGTACTATTACCAGCAAACATTGTCATCCCGGAGCGATTGAGCATCATAAATTTTATGATAATTTTTCTTCTTCTTTCTTTTTTATGATTTTTTTTGTTGCAATTAATTAACTGAGGTGAGGAGACAATAAAAACTCAGTTTATCTAAAAGCTAAAAAAATGATATTCGGTAAGTGTATAGAACTAAATATGAAAAGCAATTGAAACCCAGAAATTCAGTGGGGGAAATTGAAACCCAGCCAAAATTATATACACGTATTTTTTAAATGATAATTTAACTAAGAAATTTTGACACATCCATTCTAACTTATGAACTTATTACAATTTGAAGCCAAACTTTATTTTCTTTATTTGGACATATATTATTGGATTGAAAATTAATTTTGAATCATATTTAAATCTAAGATACATATTTGTGAGTATTTTGATAAATTTGTTTGAAATTTAATTGAGTTAGATTTACATTTTGTGTATTTTTTAATGAATAATCATGTTTAAAATTTAAGAAAAGATTTAAAAAATAACCAATTTAAAAATAAACGTTTTACTTAAATCAAATTGACCAATTATATGATGCTATAAGAAATTCCATTAGTTTTATAAAATAAAAATAAAAATCCCGCTTTACCAAAAAAAAGAAGAATAAATTGCATTAGTTTAGTTTTATTCCTTTTTTCAACTTAAAACTAATCTAATTCAATTTATAAATATTCCTCAGGACATTATAAAGAGAGAGCAATGTTGGTATTTCTCCAAACACAATGACTTAATTCATTAAACAAAAACTCCCAAATATCCCAAGAGCATCACCTCGTTAGGAAATCAATATTCAAGAACTCAAGTAAACACTTAAATTCATAATTACGATCTTGACTAGATGCATAAATTAACTTTTAATCGTTTACGTAGAGAATCATTGGTATAATGGTCTTTCTCATCTTAAATGGAACTTAATGTCTCTCTTTCAATAAAGATGGGAAAAGAATCCGTAACAATATATACTTGTGGATAAAATCTGTGATAAATAATGGTGAATACTTTAAATGAGTATTAGTTATCACGGGATGAATATGTTAGTATCATGTGAAGTTATAAAAGTATTCTTTTATCAAAGGAAAGTACCTTAATTTTTAAATCTAATTTTGATATTGTTTTAGCCTCACGCTTACCTTCACCCTTTATATATAAAATGTTTTTTCAATTTATTTGTTGAACTTATGCTTTGAGATATTGTAATTTTATTTGCACTTTAAATTTATATTTATTTATGTTTAAGAAATACTTATTTCATGTATAATTCCATTGTATTAATATTTTTTTTTTGCTTTTGGTTTTTAATTCACTAATTTTACTTTCACCTTTTATATATATATATATATATATATATATAATTTTTTAGAATAAACGGGTATAAGATAACTTCTATCCTGATCGACTTTATCCATTATCATTCTGATCTTTCAATGGGAGAATGAGAGATTTGATTTTGATTTGATATATTGGAAATCATAATAATGTTTTAGGTTTTAACATATTCAGATTTTCATTATTCCTAACAGGTCAAATAGGATTTACATTCTTGGACTAGTGAGATTTTTGTTGGTAATCTATTAAATTCATTAAATTAGATCACATAGATCTCATCTAAGTGTAAGTAATTAATTTAAATGTTAATATAATATAATATGTTTTCCATATTAAATAATTAGGAATTGTAAACTTCATATTTTCAACAAAAAAAAAGAATTTAACAAAACCCTAACAAGTAAAGCATATAGTAAGCAAATTGATTTTAATTCAAATACGAGAAAGTATATCAATTTATTAGTGCAACAAAAATGTCTTTAACTAGCTGTATAAAATAATATGAGATAAAGAAAAATATGAAGATCTCTTCGAATCCTCAATGCAAAATGATAAATAGAACAAAACAAATTTGACGGGGAAATGTTATATCAACAACGCTGCAAATTCGCAAATTTTCCTCCTTTATACTCTTTTTCTGCTAATTATTAGCCAATAAACTTTTTCTATAAAATAACAATAATTTTTCTTTGGTTGCCAAGGGTATGCTGCGATTAATTATCAGAAACTAATCTCTTAAAATATGAATATCTATTTAAAAAATATATTTCTCAACAAATATTCTTCTATACACATAAACATAAGATTGAACTCTTGATCATATATTTAAAAGACATAATTATTTGTCAAAACTATGTTGATATTAACCAATACATTATCACCGAGTTGATTCATCGTTTATTCGTTCTACACTTCTACCTTAAGCAAAGGTCATTCAAATATTTATTTATGGAAAAATCGTGTAATTCTCTTGCTCTCACGGTCGAACATAACTGCTATCATATTCAGATAAGTTTAATCTGTGTGAATTCACTGTGGTTTACTAAATAGAAAAGATAACTAAGTTTTAGGTAGACAGTTTTAAAAAATAATGTAATTTTTAGTTGAAAAGCTCTTGTGATTAAAGCAAAAATTAAAAATGTAAAGTGTTCGAAAATTGCTTAGTTGTTTTTAAAAAATATTGTCTTAAATATATTTTTAGTTCTTGTAAAATTAATGAGTTTTTATTTTAGTTTTTACAAAATAACTTTATTTAATTTTCCTCTATCAAAAAATTTAAATTTTGTTTTAAGTCCCTACTACCTGTATCTAAACAAAGTCCTCTAGGGTTACTTATTTGTTTAGGTGCTAGTAGATTATTCATAAATTGACTATGAATTGTAAGGTTAAATAAATATTAAAATGCATAAATTAAAATAAAATAAAACTGAATTTAATTAAATTAAATTATAGATGTGATTTTATAAATTTTTTTGGTCTAATTCAAACCAAAATTTTATATATATATATATATATATATATATATATATATATATATATTTTGTTTATAAAATTTGATATAGATAATATATGTAATATATAATTATAATTCAATAGTTAAATCATTAAAAAAATGTTTTATACAGAGGCATAACAGTGTTATGAGACAAGCTTTTTTAATGAAGGTAAGGTGAAAATTATGTATGAGACCTAATGATTTTTGGGTACAAGTTGTACGTGCAAAATACAAATGTGGTAATGATATATTATATGTTATTGATAAGCATAAACCCAAATCTAATTTGTGGAGGCGGATCTTGAAGTGTTGGGATAAGTTATTGTCAAATATGATCTAGAGGGTGAGCAATGGTAGAATAGTGCGGTTTTAAAAGATAATTAGGTCCTAAATCATGGTAAGCTAGATCAATATCGGAGTGGACAAACTAGTCAATTTGGAATTTGTTGATAGCCATTTTTCAGTTAAAAAGATGCTTATCTCAAATTGTCTAATACCTATACACTTCAATAATCTATGTTGTTTAAAAACATTTGGCGTTGAGATGGTCCGAAAAAGATTAGATTTCATTTATGGAAAATTGGTCATGGAGTGTTGTCAGGAATAAGTTGAGATTTTGGTAGCATGTGATAAATGACGTGATTTGCCCACTGTATAAAGATAAGGTAAAGGATGTGATGCATGCGCTTAGAGACGGTAAATAGGTGCTACCAATATGGTGAAAATTGGACATGAATGTTGAATTTGTGTTCTTTAACCGTGATATGCCTAGTTGGCTTACCATGAACGTTTGCAGCACGGGAACAAAGGGAGAGGTGAAGTGGAGCACTATGTTTGGAACTATTGTTGATTGTATTTGGTCGATAAGGAATGAATTCATCTTCAATAATAAGTGGACAAACACTTTGGGTCTGGTGCTAAGTGTTTGAAGTAGTGTACGTTATATAAGTAAAAGCAAGTTCGCTCATGATATTAGTACCAAATGGTGATAATGGCAACCATGATGCTTCTTAATTGTGATGACTCTTACCTTGGCTCAGCGACTTTTGCCGCTTGTGGTGCTATGCTTCGAAATGATAAAAGTGTTTTTTGAAAGCGTTTTCAAGGAAACTTGGGCATTGTACTATTTAGAAGGCTGAGCTTTGGGTCATTCTATTTTGTATGAATATGACTTGTGATTCGAGTTATAAAACAATTATTGTTGAGATTAATTGTGCTTTAGAGGATCCCAAATATCATGAAGGCCAATTTGTAGATCTTATCTGAGATTGTGAAAACCAAGAAAAAGTTTACTTTTTGTTCAATTATCCATAAGGCAAATAATATGACAAACTATTTTGTCAAAAATAGTTTAACCATTGATAGGAATGTATGTTTCTATGATAGTTTACCTAATTTTACTATAACCCCTCTATTTTGAGTAATATATAACTTTGTCTTGGGCCTTATTGCCCAAACAATTAAGCAAAATAAAATAAAAGGCATAATAATGAATGTAATTTAGATGGAGTATTTTAATAAACTACATCTTAGAGATGTATTTTAAGAAAATCCCAATTATATATTGCTAATATTTTGAAAGAAACAAAAGAACAAAAATTTAAAAATACACATTTTATACCAAATGAGTCAAATACTATTTTATACAAAATTATTAAATAATGTAACAATTAGTAGATCTCAAATCAATAGTATAAGTTTATTAATCCTCTCCCTCCTTCTATACAAACACATTCATAAATTTATAAATTTTATACACACAATATTGGTTGTGAGAAATAAAAATAAATATAGAACATCAAATCACGATTGAATTATTAATATTAAAAGATTCTTATAAACATTTTTAAGTGATTATACGATCTTTAACTAATTTTTAATCTTGCAGTAAAAAAGAACTAATTTTTAATCTTTATCATTAGACATGTGTCGTTTGTATAAGCCAATATTCTTAATATATTATATCCGTGTGTATTTACTCAAGCTTAAGTCGCTCAAAGATAAACTTAAGCTATGGTTGGAAATTTGAACATACCTTGGATGAATGAACTGCCTGTATCTTTTGGGTGAATCGAAAAGAAAAGAAAGTTAAAAGAGTAAAAGAGGTGGTGACCAAAACGAGTACAAGCTTTGACTATTCTTTCCTGTTAAACCAAAAAATCATGAAAAGCAGTCCCCAAGAGGACAATGTTGTTACAAGGTTTTAGCCCAAATCAAAATATTGTTACATGTACCTGGCAACTGACTACAGGCTACAGCTGATCAATAAATTAGCAGTATAAAATAAAATAAAGAAAGAAACACATGCTTTGACAACAGTAATAACAATAATTAATATACAGAGGACAAACAAAAGAGGCTAACTATGAAATTTGGAATCATTTCTTGGAACGTTTCTTGGGTCGCTTATCCTTTCCAGCACTAGCACTATTTTCTCTCCCACGCTTTGCACTACTTGCATTTGTCTCTGCTGCTTTCTTTGGAGGTCTACCAACACTCCTCTTTGACTGAGAGCTGTTCTCAATATTCTTATTATTCCTTTTATCCGCAGAGCCTGAACCTCCTCCAACGTTATTATGCCTTGATGCCCTTTCTTTCCCTTTGTCTCCCTTTCCATTGTTCACCATTTTCTTCTGCTCTTTGGCACCATTACCACCTCCACCACCTTTGTTGCTGCTGCTACTTACTCCTCCTCCTCCACCCCCGCTTCCGCCGCCACCGCCACTACCACCCTTCGATGCTTCCGCTGAAGTGTTGCGCTTAATCCGTTTCAGGAAATCTGCAGCTGCATTCCTCTTCTTGTCTGGCCCCCCCTCTGCCTTGCTCTTTTCCGGTTTAACGGTCTCCGAAGGCTTGTTCCCCGAGGACCCTGCCTTAGGAGTGGAGATGGAGGATGGTTTCTTATTATTATTATTATTATTATTATTATTATTACTACTACTATTACTATTGAGGTTCTTGTTGCTCCGCCTCAAGCTTCTTGCTCCAGTAACAGGCTTTTCCTTAGCCTTGGGAAGCTCCTCTTCGTCTGTATCAGAAGAAGAGGGCTTCATGGGTGGCTTTGCATCAGAAGATGCCTTTTCCTTCTTGTCATTGAAGACGGGTTGGTCACCCTTTTGGCCAACGGTGGCAGCGGAAGGTTTGGATGACATTGAACTGCGTTTGCGGCAAACCAATATAGGACCAGAGGCTTTGTTCTTGGAAAGGAGAGAATCTGGTTTAGCTAATAGTGCATTTGGAGGGAGTGAATCGTTCTTCCGGGGGATAGGATCGGATTGTGCTTGGCCGTGGTTCTTCATCTCCGCGGTGGCAAGGCGGTGAAGCTGCCGCCCCGCCTGCGATTCCGGGGAGTCATGGGAGAAGAACACGGTGGCGTTGGTGAAGAGGAGGAGGAGGTCGCGGAAGAATGCACTGGTGCATGAGGAATAGTGACCATTTTGGAGTCTCAATTGTATGGTTTCCAAGTCCATGGGCTGTTTCACTAGGTCTTTGTATCTATCCGTATCCTGCTGCAACAAGAAATCAAACCAAACTTTACTAAAGTGTCATAATTGCACGAACCTACATCTCATACCCATTCATGGTTAAATTTTCAAAATATCCAGTAATTTAGAAATTTGTCGACTCGTTGATAAAAACATACTTGTGTATCTAAATGAATATTATTATTATAGAGATAGAGATAAATAAACCCTTGATTACTTTTGCAATTAATTTTTGGGATGTATTTAGAATTAAAAATTCTTTAAACATAACCATATGAGAGGGTGCACATCTAAGACCGCGCTTTTGCTGTTTCAACGAGAAAGGACACGGGCACAGGAACAAAGAGAGAAAGAGCACAAAAGGATAGGGCCCATTCGTAATTCCACTACCGTACATATTTTCTTTTTTATTATCAAATCCAAACATTAACAGCTTACTGCCAATACGGTAACGTTGCCGTCCCGTCCAATCACACATTCCGTTAGGCTACGACATTAAATTGATAATCGTTCATATTATAGCTATGTTATGAAATATCAATTGTAATTATTATATCAACTTCATTTTTTAAATGAAAAAGTTAATATGTAAAATTAATTTATTTCTTTATCTGTCAAAATATTTAATAAAATTTATTATTCATAATATTAAAAGAGATTAGTTAATGTAAAGAAATAACGTGTATATTTAAAAGAAGAAAAAACACGTAGCATTCATACGAGAATATTTAAATTTACTATTGGAAACAAAAAGCATTCAAATTAAATACTCAGATAAGACACAGTTGGATGATTACGACTTGTTAACAAACACGTCACCGCCGCGAAGCATGGGCGCAATAAAAGGGAAGAAAAAAGAAAAAGCTTAAAATAATAATAATAATAATATAATTAAAAATAAGCTTGGTCATGTAGAATTATTTTGGGTCGTAGTGAATTAGATATAGCCCAGACAGATTATTTCGAAAGCTTAAGGTGATTCGGTCTGAAATAATTTATGAACACGTTGCATGGAGATGCACCCAATCCTGAGCTCACGAAAAAGCACGTGCTCCGCTAAACCATAATATGGTAATATTCTTACTTTAGATTGTTTCCCGAAATAAGGGTGAAAAAAAATAAAGTATTTTTCTCCAACGGGAAAATTGCGTCAAATGGCCATTTTGAATTGATTCTATTTTGGCCATAAGATAATATGATCCTATATTGATATATTTTAAAAAAGACATATATTCCAATTTACTAATAATCTTGCATGTTTCACATCGAGACACTTGACGTATCTGCGAGACCCTATAGATTTAAATTTTATCCTTACTAGTTACTATAAGCATAATACCATGTAAGTATATAAGAGATTATTTATGAAATTACTTATGCATATAATAATGTAATTAATCTTTACTTTCGGAGATAGATATTTAATGAAATTGAATATTGATCTCTTAAAATAAGGGCCATGAAACAATAGAAGCATGGCCATGTGTCATGTGTACCTACCATTTTCGGCCGAAGAAACAATCAAAACCCTAAATTGACTTAATCCTAGAAATAGAAATGGATCCTCTATTCATTTTCCCCCCTAATAAAACTTATTTTATAATCTCTTACGATTTTATTTTTTATGGTTTCGCCCATTTTATTCACAAACTCCGTGCCCATAAAAAACCAATCTGTTTCAAAAGTGGTCCCCTTTTGTTGGACAGTCACGATTTTAAGAACGTATCCGCTTCTTGCTTGCAATTAAATCTTGCAAAAAAATTCACTTAATTTCTTTTTTCTGATTATTTTAAAGTTTTTTAAACTTCAAAGTTTAAACATAAGAATATCATCAATTTTTTTCCCAACGTGCATGCATGTATTATTAAAAATGAACTATTTTTTTAATAGAAAGAGTGAGAGACTATTGTTATATTTTTCTTCAAAATTTTGAAAGAGGGTAAAATACCGGTTTTATCCAAAAAGGAGTAGATGGAATACCTGGCTATCAAGACGGCGCTCGAACAATGAGCTGTGCTCGTGCCCCTTGATCAACTCCAAAACCCCAACCAACGGTTCTGATTTCACCGTCGCCGCCTCGTCGTTCTCCGCCGGACACGAGGCGGCGGTAGCGCCGGAAACCTCCTTCCTCCGCCGCGTCTTCCTCTTACGCATCAAGCTCGCGGAGCTCTGCACCTCGCTGCTCTCGCGCGTCCCTCCCTCGCCCGAGTGAGCCACCGAGTCATGTAACTCGGACGAGTCATCGTCTTCCTCCACTTTCCTCTCCTCACTCGGAGGCACCGACTCGCACGTTGGCACCTTCGCCAACGCATCGTAGCTTCCGTTATTCGATTCCTCTCCAACCGGCTTTCCCTTCAGCGCGACCGGATCCGGTTCTTGCGAACCGGTCTGAACCGGAGCCGGTCCGGTTCCTGCCTTCGCGTCGCCATCTCCGGTTTTCTCGAACCGCGAACCAGTCGAGTTGGACTCGTTAACCGACTGGTTCTCCCGGTCTGATTCGTCGCCCGTGGCTGGCAACGTCTTGTCTGTGCTGTTCGCGGTTCTCTCCTCCGGTTCGGAGTTCGCCGGTCCAGCCTCTTCAACTTCTCCGCCGGTTTTGTCGTTTTCCGGCCTCAACTTGCCGGAAACCGCCAGATCTGGTTTCTCGTCGTCCTTTCCGTCTTTCTCCTTCGCTTTCTCCTCCTCCAACCTCTTCACCTCCGACTGCAACGACCTTCGCAAAAACAAAAAATCAAGAACCAGAAAAAAAATTGAAATTAGATCTAACACCTAAAAAAATAAAATATTATGAGGAGTATTTTTGGCTTGGAGATTTACAGAATGGAAACGTCGCTGCGTTGGACGTCGCGGCGGAGCTCGGCGACGCGGAGTTTGCGCAATTCGTCGAGCCAGGGGACGTGATCAGAGATAGCGGCAGCGGCGCCGTTCTGGCGCGGCGGAGGAACGTCGTCGTTGCATTGGACGGCGAATCGGCGGCTGAGATCATGAAATTTCTGCTCGCAGTGGCGCGCGGTGGCGAGGAGGCGCTTGGTGCGCGTCTGGACCTCCATGGCGACGGCGTCCCAGTCCTTGAAGCCATGGCGGTTCACGGCGCACGCTAGCAACAGCTCTTCCCACGTGCCCCACGCTTCGTTACGGTGTTGTTGCTGCTGGTGGCGGTGGTTATGGTTCTTCTCTATGTCTGGTTCTGGTTCTACCTTGTGGTTTTGGTGGTTTTCCATACGCTACGAGAAAGAAGAAAAGAAAAAGAAAAAAAAGATATTGTGGTTTAACCATAAACTTTCTCTTCCAAACACCCGCGAGCCTCTTCTCACAGCTCTTCAAATCCAATCCCTTAATTATTATATTTTTAAAAATAATATATATAGAGAGAAATTAAATTAAGTTAAATTTATTAAAAAGACTAAAACCAACCATTAGGGTTTGTTTTTGCTTTTTGGTTTGGGTTATGGCTCCTAACAACAACTTCCTCTTATTTGGTCGTGTGCGTTCTCGATTTTGTGTATGTGTGGTGAGTTTGTGGGTTTTGGGGTTGGCGTTTTGTTTTCTTTCGTTCTTTGGGTTGAATACCGTGGTGGTGTTGTGTGTGTGTGTGTGAAGGTTCAAGATTGCAAATTGAAGTGTTAATATGTACCAACACTGTGTACGCAACTGATTAGAAGAGAGTTTTGCTTTCAAACAAGTTGTGACACTGACCTCAAATTGAATCGCGAATTTCCCCCACTCGTCGATTCGGATTCACGTTGATATTGGACTCTTGACCCGTTCTTGTGCTGTTTTTATATATAGGTTTGGTGCTGTTTAGTAGCGCAATGTGGGCTATTGCTTTCTGCACTCCTTTTTTTTGCTAATCCAAAATGTAATGCAGGAAGCACTTTGGAAAATAAAGGAAACAACAGTCCTCAATGTGACGTACTTAGAGTAAAGAGTGTGAAGTCCAATTGTGGAGTCCTTATTGTATCTGTCATGAACTCATGATGCAATTCAGGCAATTATTTCCTGTACCTCTCATATGGCATCTAATGTGGAATGTAAAATTACTTCTCAAAAAGATTTAAATGGAATGTAATTTTACATTTCGAATTAAGTGTTCTAAAAATTTAAAAGGTGCAGGAAGCAAGTAAAACACAATTTTGAGTTCTATTGTTGCGTGTGTTCTAATAATTTTTTCAAGATTATTTTGTATACAAACGTAATATCAATTACTATTAATTTTTTCATCAAAAATTAAGATCACTTACTTTATATTTAAACTGAGTTGCTTACTTTAGAAAAACCGAATATGCAAGTGTTTAAAACTCTTTAAAACTTTCTTTATTTCAATTTCAGATAATTCTCACATGTCCAAATGTACCATGTAATTGATGGAAAAGGATGGAAAACAGTTTTAGAACAAAAATAAATGTAAAAGGATATTTATTATTTAATTAAGAAAATTACGTCATTTTGTCAAAAAATCACGTCATTACATTTTTTAAGAAATGGTAATTTATTTTTAATAATTAAAAATATTAAATAGAATATATTAAAAATTATTTTATCAATACCTTTAAAACTCTCGTTATCAAGTTTAATGCATTAGCAAACTTTACTGTATAAAATAATTTTATCAACATGCTTTTATATTTTTTTTTTAAAATTGACTCCTCTAAAATAAGAAAATGTAATTTGCATGATAAAGTATAATTATAACATTGTTTAAAAGAATCCGTGGAGTCTGTCGTTGAGAACGAAGCCTATCGCATTCCTGATGATTCGATGCTCATTTTATGTGTAAAAAAATCACTGAAGCCTATCGAAAATGAAGCTTTTATTGTGGAGAATGACTTGGGAGTGTGTCTACCTACAAAACAACATCTCATTTCTAAAGGCGTTGAATGCCCTAGCACCTGTCCTTTTTATGATAACAATCAAGGATATACTTGGCATATCTATTTTTTGGAACACGAAGGAGTATGACAAATTTTAGGTTTATGGACATTTATTCAGCAAAAAGTTGGCCATGCAGAAGATTTCTTTGAAGCTTTATTCATGTTGTTGAGAATTCTCCCAACTGACCTCAAGGTTAACCTAGCAACCATTGCATGGTGCATGTGGCATAGAATGAATGAAAAGGTATCGAATGGTATTTATAAACCTCGTTATGTGTTTGATAATGGATGAATTTGTTTAAACTTAAAAAGATAATTTTAAAATATGTTTTTTTTATATAAGTGTTTTTTTAAAAAACAGATAAGATTTGTTTCTTAAAATAAATAAAAAAATTATTTTTTACGCAAAAGCAATATAGACAAATATACTAAAAAAAAGGAAAATTAACTTAATAAAATAAGTGTTTATTTCAACAAATAAATTTAAACAAACTGATCCAAAATAGTTAAGAATGTTGTTGGTGATTACCAATTAGACTGGGCTTGGTGTATCCAACCTACCCAAAGTAAAATGATCACAACTTCCCTGACAAAAACCAAATGTTGCCTTCCTAAAGTGCAATATCAATGTTGTTACTTTGGCTGAAAATGGTTAGTTTGGTTTTGGCATTCTGTATATGAGATGATTGGGGCAATTTTGTTTCTGCCAAAACAAGTTGGAATTATGGCACACCTAAAGTGCATAAAGTGGAAGCCTTAACTTTATTAGAAGTCATTTCCTGGATACGTGACTTGCGGCTTGATCATGTAGTCTTTGAGGTTGACTACAAACAAGTGGTTGATGGAATGTACTGTAGTAGTCGAAATCACTCAAAGTTTGATATGTTCTGGCAAAATGTAGTCATATGATTTGTTATATTCAAAATCAGGGTCGTGTCTACAAGTTTTTGAGGCCTTAGACAAGTCTTTTATTTGAGTTTCACTTTAATACAACTTATCAACTTTTATTTTATTCTTCTATGTGAATTATATTTGTTAACTAAAGTTTAATAATGAAGCAATTTTAAAATTTCATTTTTTAACAATTTATTTAATCAATATCATATAACATAGTTTATGTCAAATTAAATATCTTTTTCAACTTCAACAGGAATGCATCCACAAAACAACCCTTCCATATAGATCTTTGTGGCATGAACTTTGTCAAAAAATGAATTTCTAGCTAATTCTTCTTCCTATTGATCTTGATTAGTTTCAGTTTGTTGAGAGTTATCTTTTCTTTCTATACCGTTTCCTGAAAGACCTGCTTATCTCGCATATGCTTTCGGATTCCCCACTCATTCAATCACTTGCTTGTGATTGCAGCTATTCCCCAAAAAAGGGAAAGACGAAGGAATCGTCCGTTCCCGTTCATGTGACGAATGGAACATCGTAAGGTCCTGAATTCTCGAACCACCGAACCTAGAACATGGGTGAGAAAAGCATCAAACATACGTGGTAAACTCGTTCATGTGCGTTAGGATGCCTTGGTGTTCAACAAACATATGTTTGACCACATAGCTCATAGGAAGAGAGCAGTTGAAGCTCGTCTTAAAGGGGTTCAGCAAAGTTTGGAACATCATGATTCGGAGAGCCTTAGGAGATTGGAAAGAGAGCTACATGACGAGTACAATGAGATTCTTATTCAAGAGGATTTCCATTGTTACCATAAATCTCGTGAGAAGTGGGTCCATCTTGGCGATAGAAACATTCGCTTCTTCCACACCCAAACTCTGATTCGGCAAAAAGAGGAACAAGGTCCATGGCCTTTTCTTTGACAATGGCACCTGGCAAACCGACCCAGTAGCCTTGGAGCAGGAAGTTATCGGGTATTTCAAATCCTTTTTTACTGATGAGGGTTGTTTTTCTCATGATTAGGCAACTATGATACCTCATCCAACTATTCCTAAAGAAGGGTGTGACACTCTTCTTGCTCCTATTACTAAGGAAAAGGTCAGGAAGGCAGTGATAGGTGTGAAATCTATGAAAGCCCTGGCCTATATGGGTTTCAACCATTTTTCTTCAAACAATTTTGGTATGTGGTAGGTGATGATTTGTGGAAGATGGTTGTTGATCCTTTCCAGAATGGAAGAGTTTATCCTCCTTTTTGGGAAACCCTCATTGTCCTTATTCCTAAGGTGGACCAACCTGGTCATCTGAAGGAACTTCGTCCTATCAGTTTGTGTAGCATGGCTTACAAAGTTATCACTAAGATCCTTGTCTCTCGACTGCGTCCCTTTCTTCATGATTTGATTGGGCCTTTCCAAGGTAGTTTTATTCCTGGCAGAGGGATGATGGACAATGCAATCTTGGCTTAAGAGATGATGCATCATATTTATACCTCTAAGACCAAAGAGGGCCTAGTCGCCATTAAAGTTGTTATGGAGAAAGCCTATAGCCAGGTTAACTGGGACTTTCTAGAGCAGACTCTCCTCTTCTTTGGTTTCCCAAACTAGATTATTCAGTTGATTACGTGGGGTGTCAGAGGTTCAAGCCTCTTTATGCTTTGGAATGGGTCTCAGTTGGACAGCTTTTTCCCTTTAAGAGGGCTACACCAGCGTGATCTGCTCTCTCCTTATCTTTTCGTCTTGTGCATGGAGAGACTTGCATTACAAATCCATGACATGGCTAGTAATGATAATTGGCATCCGATTGCTATTTCGAGAAATGTTATTCTGGAAGGCTTCAGTTGAGCAGTTTGGTATTGTTTCGTCAGTATTGAATCACTTCTGCCAAATCTCAGGATTGCAGGTTAATTTGCAGAAGCTGGGGATGGTTTGTTCTAAAGGTGTGAACCTGAATAATCAGAACGAATTGGGATCCAAATTGGGCAATTCGGAATCCCCAAACATTGGGACATATCTTGGTTATAACATTATTTTGGGTCGTGTTAAAAAATATAATTTCAATCATGTGCTGGAGAAGGTTCATTAGAAGGGAAAGGTCTTGAACAAAGCTAGTCGCTTGTGTATTGGAAAATCAGTGTTGAGTGTTATTCCCACCTACACTATGCAACCTCTGTGGCTTCCTAGGGGTTTGTGAGGAGATAAACAAGGCTTGCAGACACTTTTTCTGGTCTAATGGTTCCTCCTCAAGAAGCTAGAACGGTTTTCAACCCAAGCTTGGTGATGGGCAGTCCTCTGGTATGGCTTTCAAACTGGCTAGCTATAAGGTGCCTTACGTCCACATTGTTGATTCTCATATGAAAATTATACACCTTTGTGAGGTTGGGGTGTGGCATCTTGAGCGCCTTTACTTAATTTTTTAATAACAAATTAAATAAAATAATAAAAATTATTATCTAATAATTTAAAAATATTTTAAAAGATATATAAAAATTTAATAACTTAAAAGAATTCTAAGGTGGTTGCCTTAGTGCCCTTGTGCTAGCCACGACCTTGTTCAACATTCCTTAATTAGTTTTATTCGGATACAAACAAAACCAATTAAGTCACTCATATCCTAGTCAGGACATACGTTTATTAAAATTTAGACTAAATAATTAATAATATATTGAAATTCAAATAATATAAAAAATACTTTTATAAATTATAAAATATGAATTTAATATCCGTATAAGAGAATAACTAAGTTAACTTATTTAACAATTTGAATTTATATTATTCTTGTGAATTTTTAATTTAATTTTATTTGTTATAATTTATATTTTTTATGTCTATGCATTATAATATATAAATATTTAGGTGAAAAGTAGAATCGTACATTCTTACCATTTGATTTATAATCTCCAAGTTGTTTTAAATCCCTTCCAGGTAAAATCTCGATGTTAACAACATTGACCCCAACGCTGGTTAGTATTTGTCTAAAAGTCAAAATTCTTATGCGTGTCAAAATCTGATTTACTCACAGGTAAATATTTTTTTCCCATCAATGTTAGTGTTACCAAAAGAGTTCAATAAAAAATGACTAAAAGGAGATAAAAATGACAACATATCTTAAAATACAAAAACACCTGGATAAAGTTGAGAAGAAGGGTGAAAAAAGAAAAAGTGTAAAAATAGGAGAGAGAACTTATGATAAGAAACAATTGCATACAAATTTATTTGTTTTTAATTGTGATATCGATTTAACTAATATTGATATACTTATAAATTCATTTAATTGTGATATCAATTTTAGGTGTAAGTGTCCTAAATTATTTGAAAAAAGAGCAAAGAATTATTAAAAATCTGATTGTTATCAATCACTTGGACCAATCATTATATTATAACAACTAAGGACATACAAATTATAAGTATTTTAAATACGATAGAATTCCAATACAACTATTAATATTTAAGGTAATATATTTTTATGAATTAAAAAAATTCAATAAAAATGTATGATTTCAAAACCAAATTATTATAGTTTAAAAACCAAATTAATGACAGATAAATTATTATAATTTTACTATTTTTTTTATTGAAATTACTTATCAAATAAATCATCACTGAATTTATATATAAGGATGTACAGTACATTAATTTTGTGATATTAGATTGCACGGATCACCTAACAATCAGCGATTTAAATTGAAATAAATGACCATAGATCCACAATCAAATTATTTTGCTGAATTATTAAAAGGTTTAATTGGATCATGAATGAGAAATAATTTTTTAAAGTTATAATTGATTTAATAAATATATTAATTATTTTATTCTATGACTTTATAGTTATTATAATGATTCAATAACTAATTAATTAATTAAATAAATAAATTTCTATTAATCCAATAAAAAATTATTTGAATTAAAATATAACTAAACATATAAAAATATTTGATTGCAAGTATTATAATCAATATTGTCAATTATAATAATCATTACAATTATTATAATTAAATGATACAATAAATTTGTATTTATTTATTTCAAAGGAATTTATTTTATAGAACTTTAAAGAAAGTCACGTGTACATTTTATTTTTAAAAATATTTTTGTATGTATTATTAACTCGAACAACACTGTTCGAGCCATCAACACGGTGCCTGAGAGACGTTAGGGTTCCTGTTGTTTTCTCGAGTCTCGACTACTTCTCTTCTTATCCTAAAAAAATTGAATTGGGGGAGGGATAGTGGGGTGAAGCATAATGCAAATGCAAGCTGACTTCCATAGTGTCAAGGTGGTATTGCCTGAAAATTTCAAATTCTTTTGTATGTAATATTTTCAGTTATAAGCATTGTTAGTGTATAACTGCGTATCTGTGTTTTCCCATATCCATGGATTTCGACGATGTCCAATACACCATAGGATCATGCAGAAAATTTGTTGCTTCACAGGATTGAACGCTTCCAACAGACTGAAGACTAATTGGTTAAGACTTTCAGCAGTAAGAATGCGATCAGAAACCTCATGGGTTTTTGTAGTAGTATCTTAATCACCCTAAAATTTGAATTACTTTTTAAAATATATGTTCTACTTATAACTTTATAATTTTTGCTAAAATAGTTTCAAAATATAGTAATAATAATTCGCACCTTTAATTTAAATGTTACTGTAATTTGTTTTTTAATATATTAATTAATTAAATTTTACAAAACCTAATAGCTAAAGCACACACATCACTCCTCACTCACTCGGCACCGCGGCGCGCACACAAAACCTAAAGCGCGTTTCACTCCCTTTCTCAGTCACTCACTCGGCAAAAGAGAAGCGACGACGGTCTGCACGGTGGGTGCGTCATCGACGGCAGCTACCTGTGGCGGAAGACAGTGTTCCCGTCGCTCTTGGAGTTCGCGTCGGGCAGAGCAGCTTCTCTGCATTTCGCTGGGACGCAAAACCCTTGCTGCAATCAGCACCACGGCGCAGCCGCACACCTCAGAGACGCCACCGCAATCAGGTTTGCATCTCTTTTGTTTGGCTCTCTTATTGAACTTTGCTTCTTTTTTTTTTTGTGGTTGGGGCAAATACCTCTCTAAATGCAGATTGTTATTGTTGTTTTTGTTAAGAGTCTTGAGCATTTTGAATTTTGATTCATATTCATTTGGATGAATCTGATTTTGACGGGTTTGTAAACTGAATTGTTTGGGTCTTGGGATATTTGTGTGTTTGTTAGTATGAAATTGGCCCTTTCTATGCTCTCTATCGTACGAAAAGGTGTTTACCACTCACTTATTGTATTTGGTTCTTAGTATTTATTTATAATGTGAAAAATATGTGGGGAGAGTGGAGTTGCAACAAGTATGAGTAGTAGGGAAGAGTAGTAATATAGAGTATTGTGTTTATGCTTTATATATAACGCTGCTTGTTTTTTTTCCCTTAACGTAAGACTCTGTCTCTCACTCTCTCTCTACCTCTCCCGCCTCTGTCTCTCACTCTCTCGAGTCTCGTCTCTCTATACCAGTGAAGTGAACCCTAGGTGGCTAAATCCCTAATTTCCAATTAAGGTGTAGGAGGCAACATCAGATCCCCAATCTTTTCCTCAACACCAATGCTACGTTTCGCACCGACCCTGCCTTTCACTCGACTTGGTGGCTGGTGCTCTGCTCTGAACGAACACGTTGAAGGATGAAGGCTGCAGGTGCAGGAGTTCGTTTTCTTCTCTCTGGCAATTGATTTTTAATTTATTGCCCAGATGGATTATTATGCATGAAAAAAGGAGATTTTTTTTTCTAAATTGATTTTCATATAACTTTTGGATGAATCTTACTTGCCCAGATGGATTATTTGTGGCTTTGTTTCATTTCTGCTCTTGAAACACTTTCTTGGGATTGATTCAGCAACTGTTATACATACTTCATTGAAACTGAACTGTGTTTTTGTTTTACATTTTTCATTTTTGTTTGGTTAAGTTTATTTTCTGAGGTGTGTTTCAATTGTTGTGTTTGTCTTTTGTTATTAGAGTACAGAGGTTTTGGGTAACTCTAACTGAAAGATAAATTTAGAAATCAAGTTTCTAATAATTGAAATCAAGTTCATAGTTAGATAACAGAAGGTAATCTGATGAGGGTAATTTCATTTGTATTTTGCCTCTTAATCTAACTTGCATTTTCTTTTAGTTAACATTTTGAACTGCTGCATGTTATAATTACCAAGTTTTCTTATACATGGTAAATGCATGTTATGAATTATGATTAAGTTAACTTTCAAGAGAATATACTATCAAATTTAATATAAAGGGGTGGTTGTATTAATTCTATCTACTTGCTTTTGCCTATTGTTAATGTTATTTGAAGCTAATTATCTAAATTTTTTAAGCAACTAAAGATTTAAAACCAAACTATTAATAGTTTTTAAATTTAGAATCACTTAATATTTATGAAATAATACCTGTATTTGACTTGATTACACGTGATAGAATAACACAAAGATGTTACCAATATCAACCAGCCTCATCAAAGAAAAGACATGTTTTATGACTCATGAAATTTTATCATCCTGCACGTAGAAACCAGAGTGATTATGTTTTTTTTATGCAGAAAATTCCTAAATGGTGGGTTTGGTGCTCCTGGATTTGTCATACTGCTTGGTCCTTTTAAAAAATGCTGTTTGAAAACCAGTTCGGTGCTTATAACCGGTTTGAAACCAGTTCAGTTCCAAACTGCTTCGAAACCAGTTTTTAAAATAAGTTCGGTTTCAAACTTGTTTGTCAAACCAGTTCGCAAATTCAGTTTGAAAACCAACTGTTTAAACCGGTTCGAAACTGGTTCGGTTTGATATTTTCCCAAATCGGTTTTTGCACACCCCTACATAGAAGCACTTCTATGGTTTTTTTATGACTTAGTAGTATGTACTTATATGAATTTGTATTATGACAATCGTAGTTCTATTGTGAAGAGTTATGGTTATATATATGGAAATGAAATATTGTTATGGATTTTATGTTTAAATAGGTACTGTTTTTACAGGTTTTGATAATTTTGTAAGAAAACAAATTTAATTAGAAAAACCATAATTACAGTGGGTTTGGTCAATGGTACAAAAAACCTACTGTAATACAGTGGGCTAAACCCACTGTAGTTCGTTATACATGCTAGCCCAGGTTCATTTTTACTCATCACTTATTAACAGCTAAGCTCTTTGTATTATATACGGTCAAATTACTGACGACTAAACCCACTATATTACCTTCGAGTTACAGTGGCTTAGCCCACTGTATTATAGACAGCTTCTTTGTGGCCGTTGATAGAATTTACCGATGGAGGTTTTTCAGACGGACTCTTAGCTCACTGTAATCCATCTGTTTACAGTGGGATATCGCTATAATAGTGGGGTAAAAACCCATTGTAATAGTGAACATTCTTGTAGTGTATAAATTTATGTAACTAGAAGGAATTCTGAAAATTCTTTCATCCTTTCTTCTGAACCCTAGCCTCACTCTATTTGACTCTGTCTTGAACTCTCTCATTCTGTCTCTCTCACTCGGTCTTTCTTGAGTTTCTTCTCTCTCGATCAAAACTACTTAACAGTTCAAGGAGTCAATGTATGTTTCTCCTTCTAACATTCTTTTTGCTTTTGTCCTAATCTTGTTGATTCTCGTGTGTTTTCAAAGAGCAAAAGGGCTTGGATTGAATTGAAGGTACAGCAAATCATTGTGATTTTTAAATATATGCAAGATTGCGAGATTATATATGTTGTAACTGTTGAACATTTCGCTGTTTTCATTGGATGATTATGCATCAGGTATGAAATGTTGCTACTGAGATGCTAATGGGTTGGATATTTCAGTAGTGCCATTGTATTTTGTGTCCTCCTAAATGCTCATACATGTAATTTTTTCTGTAAATTGTGACCTCTGTTGATGCTCATATAAATGGTATATAATGTGCTCCCTCTAAATTCTAGTGTTTATTTTATCATTCTCAGTGTTAGGCTGTTGTTCTGATTTGGAGTTTGATCAACTGCACATAATTGGTCTTGAAGGATGAGTGAACTTCTTTTTGATGACATTTTCAAGGTCGAGAAGGTAGACCCTGATGGTAAAAAGTATGACAAGGGTATGTGGCGTTCACCTCTTATTTCTTGTATTCTTTCTTTCTCTTCAGTTTTTGATTTTAACAAATTGAACTGCATTGAAGTATGGATGCTTTGGATATGCAAAGCTGTCTTAAATAGTTGATAATGTGATTTTTGACTTGAAGGTTGCCTCAATATAA
This sequence comes from Glycine latifolia, assembly GCA_013407115.1. NCBI lineage: Eukaryota > Viridiplantae > Streptophyta > Magnoliopsida > Fabales > Fabaceae > Glycine > Glycine latifolia. Next base: position 650,912 of record CM023948.1, on the reverse strand, counting down.
ATCATTGATTATTATGTGCTATGGCTGATGGCTTTATATATATATCATTGAAGGTTTCCTATATATAAATCATTGAAGGTTGCCTATATATAGATCATTGAAGGTTGCCTCAATATAAATCATTGATTATTAGCCAACACTGAGCAGTTTTGGCTAGGATTTTGTTACTTTTATTTGGAATCATTATGGGTTTGTAGATAGATAAATAAAATGCTGAGTTCTATTCATTGAGGAGTTTTAATGTATGAGTAAATTAAAGCAGATATTGAGCTGAAGTCGTTTAATTGAGGAAAAATGAAGTTTTGCTGTGTCTCCAAGTGTAAAGTGCAATTACTGACAAATAAATTATGAACATAGGTCATAGGGGAAAATGGTGTATTTGATTATTAGATGTGGATATGGCAGGTCATGATGACTTCGGCAACTCAATTGAATTTAGTTTTAGTAAAAAATTGCTGTAATTTTATTCTTCAGTTACACTTTAGATGAGTATTAAATCTGTATGGAATTTTTACATGCTTGATAAAATCCAGTGATATAGCTTCGCATTCCTCTGTATTCATCTCTGTGCTTTCCTACTCTTTACATTTCTATGAATTAATGAAGTTAAAGTTAGTTTGATGGCTATCTTGTAGTTTCTCGGATTGTGGCACGGAGTGAGAAGCGTGACATGAACATGCTTCTAGATGTAAACACCGAGATTTATCCAATGGGGAAAAAAGAAAGATTCTTGATGGCTTTGTCTCCTTCACTTGTTTTGAATACTAAGGTAAACTTAAATACTTAATTCATTTACAGTTCTTCCATGGTTTACTGTGGTATAGGCAATATCTACATAGTTCTTTTCTTTACTTAACAAGTTGTTTATACCACTTGCATTATCCAACTCTAATCTAGGCTTTGTTGTTTGCTTGCTGTCAGTTGCTTACATATATTATGTGGAGGTGCTTTCTAATGATTAACTAACTAAACCATTTCTCAACTTCTATTGTTAATTCATTGGACTTGAAAATTGGGTGATTCTTGTCCTAGCGTAGCTTGCCTATATTTAGCATGGACTGGTTAGGGTAAATTCAGAATGACAAGGCGCTGAGTCAAATGGGATTAAATGGCTTCCATACATTCAAATATAAGTTCATTTTGTGGTTGACTATGTTGAGAAAGGTCCACAAAATGACTATTGAACGGTCATATCTAATAAAATCCAGTTAGTTCTCTTTGGAACATTAAGGGGGCATTTGGTAGGGGAGAAGTTTTTCAGGCCCGGGAATCATAATTCTTAGGTATGAATAAAATCTGTTTGGTTGGTCATAAATATTCTTGTGAATATTTAAATAAGTTTTAATCAAAGTGTTACGTGATATTTTTATAGGTATTTTACATTAAATAATTTAATAAGAGTAACTGTGAGTCTGATATTTTCACTAGAGTAGTAAAAAAATTTAACTCGGAAAAGTTAGATTCCTACTGCCCAATGAGAAAGTTTTTGTGGGAAACCTAGCTAAAAACATTCCTAGGAAACATTGTTTCTGAGGAATGTTATTTTTTTTTAAAGATATACCAAACATGGGAAACTAAGATTCCCAGTAAACTAAAAATTTCTCCCCTACTAAACACCCCCTTAATAAAACCAGTGTGGTCTCTCAAAATATTATACTCTCTCAGATTATCTGCCTGCAAATACATTTATTTTGAAACTGGAACAAATAGTTCTAATTCCTGTATAGATGATTAAAGATTTCTTGGTGTGACAAGAAATAAAGAGAAATTTAGTTGGGTGTTCCAAGTAATAGTTTGTAACCACAATATTATGTTACTATCTGAGTATGCAACAGGTAGGATAAATTATTGTGTTATCTACAATATTGATATCTGTTGAGACTTGAGAAGTAGTTTGAATGATTTATATTTGTCACAAAAGTAGTGGATATTGCCTTTACAGTGAATTGATTTGTCTCCAGGGTGGTTCAGTGTCAATTCAAGACAAGTTTGAATACATCATGCACGGGAGGTTATATAACATTACGAAACCTCAGCTTGAAAAGAAAGAGAAACGTTCAGAATCCCAGCCTGAAGAGAATGAGGAATGTTCAAAACCCCAGCTTGAAGTGTATGTAAACATTTACCATGTTATATTGGTGTTTTACTCCTTTTTTTTCTTCAGAAATATGACCTAGGAATGATGTTTAATCAAACCGTGCTTTACGTAACAAATGGAATAATCAAGCAAGTAGTTTATATGTATATTTTGCAAGTGCTATGTTTCTTTGCTTATTTCATGATGCTTGAGTAGATGATAGTCATTACAGTGTACTTTTTGCTTAATGGAATCATATCTTTACAACACAAAATGGTGCACATTGAAGAATCCTTAGTGACAGGAAAATACTTGTGCAATTTTTTTTGATGTGGAAGTAAATATATTCTTGTATGTTGATGTCGATGAGATTTTGTCTTTTCACTAATCACAATTCTACTTTTTAAGTTCATATTTTGTTCTTGAGATTGGTCAATTCACCGAGTTCTTTTTCTTGCTCCAGGGAGGTATATGCATCGTTTGGTGGGCTTCAGTTGATGCTGAAAGGGCATGCTTCCCATTGTGTTAAGTTTGCAGTCGATCAGAAGTTGTTTTTACTAATAAGGAAGGTTGAAAGTTGATGTTGGTGATGGGCCTGAAAAGAAAAACATGCTAGCATTAAGTTTTAAGTAATCTGTATAAAATAAATTGATTTTTCAGAAGAATGATTTGTGTTTTGAAAGTTTCTCTGTAGTTTTTTGGTGCATTAGATAATTTTTAGCTATGCACTTATATTTGTTAAACTGAAATATTATTGCCTGATATATATATGGAATCAACTTTAAGTCAAGAATAGTGCATCCCTAAAAGAGTTGTAATATGTCATTAATTTTATCTGTTAGATTTAAAAAAATGAAAGGTAAGGATGGAGTGTAACTCTTAAAGAGTTAGTTTTTAAGTTTTCTTTCTCTTTTTTTTTTTATTGGTAGGAATGGAAGATGGTATTAAGATATTTATAACACTTGTACATCATGTTCAACCAATTAAGTTAGACCATTCTCTATATGTATTATTAGGAATGTGTATTTTATTTTTCCCTTATAGACATTTATTTCCTTTCTTGTTTACATTCTTGAACACATTTACTACTTCTCTTGTCCCATTAATTTTATCTGTTAAATTACAAGAAAATGAAAGGTAAGAACGGAGTGTAGTTCTAAAAGAGTTTATTACTCATGGTGTAAGTTGATCTTCCTTTCTCTTTTTTTATTGGTAGAAATCGAAGACGGTATAACATGGACATTCTGTTCAACTATTTAAGTTAGACCATTTTCTATGGGTTTTATTAGGAATGCTATTTTATTTTTCTCTTATAGACATTTATTTCCTTTATATAAGTCTACATTCTTTAACACATTTACTACTTCGCTTTCCACATCCACATTTTTTAATCTTTGAAAGAAGATTTTATTTTAAATTAGTGGTTTTCTTTTATATGGAGTTAAAATATAATAGTGTGATAGTTTGTAATATTGATTGAGGTAAGATAGTTTGAAAAATTTAGAGACACAAAGTGGGTATTGCTATGATAATATTTATATAGATATAGATTATAGGTACCATTTGTATTGTGATAAACCATGCTTGCCTCAGTTTTCATTGTTTTCCTTTTCGGGAAGAGAAATAGAAAATTTTCAATCTTTCAAAAATCTATTGGTGTATTATAAATTGAATTTGTATCGTGAAAGAAGATTTTTATGAGTTATTTTTCAATAAAATGGTTTTAATATTTTTTTTGCATTAAATACTTGAAAAGATAGTTTTATCATTTCTAATTATCTTATTTGGTTTAAACATATTTACCTCCTGGGTAGGATACCTATGATCTGGACCAAAAATATGAGAGGGAAAGAGAGGGTGAGGGAGAAAAAAATAAAGCATGTAGGAGAAATACAATTTTAAAAAAGTAAAATAAAAAAATTCACATATAAAAAAGATTAGAGTGTTGGAACAGGGAGATAAGAGTGTGTTTGGTTAAGGGGGAGATGAGAGAAATATAGAAAAAATTGTGTGAATTTTATGTAGGTCACACCTCTTATATTCTACTTTAATAAATAAAAAAATCTTTTATATTTTATATTTTCATCATTTAAACCAAACTCACCTTTAAAAGAATGATGGGAAATTATGGGCCTATTGTGTTGTGGCTTGCATGTGAGGTTTTATTTATTGGGGGAGTTGACTAAAAATAGTGATTAAATCCCCACAAAGGATATTGTTATTGGTCCCAACTTAAATTTTCATTAGCCACTACATCCGGGGTAAAATGTGTCCTCCATTTGAAATTCTCCACCTCTCCCTCTATGCCCCCACCTTGAAACTTTTTTCTTTCTTTCTCCTTCTTTCACCCTTTCACATCCAATGTCCCCCTTATACTTTGTATATATTATTGATGGACTGATGATTTATTCTTAAGTGAAACAAAATTTATTATATATGGACATCCATGGTAATGAGTATTTATTCTATGATGCTCTTATTATTTGTTGTCCATTTGTTCACTAGAACTTATTTTAAAAGAAGGGAATATGTCTTAGAATCATTCTCATTGAAGAAAGGAACACATGTACTTGTTTATACTATTATTTTTTCTCTCACCCAAGCAATACATTGTACAAGGGCAAGAAAGAAACATATACACTTATTTTACTATTATTCTTTCTCTCACCTCAAGCTAGCGACATGTTGTACAAGGACAATTGTGAGACAATGGTCATATCAAGGAAGATTCTAATATCGTAATGAATTTATTCATTGAAAAAATATTTTTTAATTATTCAAAATGTTATTTAAAATGTTTTAAGGGTAAAAAGTAAAACAAATATGTTTTATAAGAACTAAAAAGAAACAAAAAAGTTAGGGGGGAATGAAATAAATAAATAAATTATAAAAACAAAAAATATATTTAAATAAAAAATATTGCACAAGACTTTATATTTGTTGAGGAACTTGACAGATATTTTTAGTAAAAAAATTTCTCCCAATAATTTTTTTTTCATTTACAAGACAAGACTTTATTTAAGAAGATCGAGTGCATGATCATTCATACGAGTCAGTTTAGTAAAGTCAGTTTAAAAAATACTTTTAAAATACTTACCATTAGATCTTTATCGGACGGTCCAGATTCACGACTGCGTGATTGTGTGAATGCAAGAAATAAAATAAAAAACCCACCTGCATCAGCTTATTTTCAACGCCAACAAAAGCGTGTTTGATTCGTTCCTTGGTTGGTTCAATTGTATCAGTATATACTCAGAAGCCATGATATTCGTTGATGGCCTTCCATTTTCTACCGTCTCATCTCACCCTCAGGTGCCCCCTTTCTTCCTTTATTCCCTTCTCAAGACAAGGAAGTGAAAAAAAAAGTCACAACTTTATGCATCCTACTTTACACACTTTTCTTCTGGCTATATATATATATATATGCCATTAATTTTTATTACTATTTCATTTGATTATCTAGTTGCATTCCATCGCGGGCTTGTTTTGTTAGGATTACACATTCTTGTTGGCTTAATGTTCAAATAAAGTTTGCTGGTTTGAGAAGAAGCTAATCGTAAAATATAAGCGTAACTGAAATCCATTTCTTTAGACCTCTTAGGAGTGTTTGTCAGTTTTAGGTTTTTTGTTGTTGTTAATTTTAGTTTTACAATTCAGTATCATTTTTTGGATGTAAATGCTAGTGTATAAATTTTTAATACCAAATTTTACATCTGAAGTCTAAAGCTTGCAAATCATTCACTATTTACTCACTCGGGCTTGTTTAGTAGACATGGTAGTGGACTGGTGGGGTGGTAACAGTGGTGGTTGAGGCTACAATTGTGGCAACTGTGGTCATGGTTTTTATCGCAATCCTTGACATTGCCGAAAATCTGTGTTGTGGCCGCAATTGCAGTTGCAGATCGCAATTTGAAGCCATAGCTGCCGCAGTGATGACAGTTGTATTGGGTGTTTTTCAGAATGATGAAGGAAATTGAATGATTTACTAGTAAAAACCAAAAATTGAAAATACCCTCTTCTTTCTTTTTTTAACTTTAAAGTTCAAGTTAAAAGTCAATTCAGCCGTATCTTAGTTGATTGCATTTTGTTTTTAAATTATTTAAAAACTAAAAGCTGGAAAGTTAAGTGTGTTTGGCTGAGCATTTAATTCTGAAATAAAGTGGTTTAAGTTTGGATGTTTTTATTTTAAAAGTTAGTTAGTAGTAAAACTCAGTATAAAAAAGCCCAATGAAAAAGTTATATAATAAAAAACTGTGGCTGATTCAATTAGTTTTGCTGAGAACAAAATCTAAGATGGAAAAAAGTGAAGGCATGGACATATCAATTGTGTGCATTGCTATGTACTTCACTTAATGAATGATGCTAACTTACATCTCAAAGGCAAGGAATTATAGAAAGCATGTAATGATATAGCTTATTATTTCTCATGCTATGTTTCAATGAATAGCTCCTGGAAAAATGCATGATATTGTGAGTTGTTCACTTGTTTGCATGATTGGAAATTACAAGGTTTGTGATGCAAGTATAAATCTGATTTTAGAATCATTTGATAAGCATGTGAAAGGCTTGCATTCTGTGCTTATGAACAGGGAAAGGATATTCTACTTGATTTGTTGGAAAATCCCATTCTGGTAGCAGCCTCAAACTCTTTGAAGGCTAACTCAGAGAGGAAGTTCTCAGTATCTGATGAGTCTAGTCCAGAGAGATCAAAATGGGTTTATATATTCCAGAGAGAATATGCTACCGTTGACCCTGCCCTTGTTGATGTAATTTTTTATCCTTTTAGTTCCTTTCCTCTTCATTTTTCCCCCTCCGTCTTTCACCCTTCTTTTCTTTTATTTTTTTTTTCTTTTCTCTTGTCTTATTTCTCCTTTTTCTTAGCCTTTTTTTTTAACTCCTTCGTATCTATCATTGAGTTCATCTACCACCAACTCTAATTAATTTTGGTTAAAGGTGCTGTTGATCTTGATGTTGATGTTGATGTTGTTGTAATGTCATTAAGCTGACATGTATTACTTAAAATGTAAACATTTTCCTTTTACTTTAGTGATGATGTCTAAGAGATTATTCATGTAAAATTGTAAATCTAATTTTAAACTAGTTCATATTTCATTATTGTATGCAACTATTAATCTTGTGCATGCAGGAAATTCATACTTAATTGGACTGTAAGTTACATCATCTGTGGAATTTCTTTTCCCTGTCCTGAATATTCCATGAGTTCTGCCTTGCATCCCATCCTGTCCATTTTTTTCGCATTGTGTATTTATTTGTTCTTTTTTCTTTTATTTGGGCTCATGTTGGCCTTCCTTTATGTTAGAGAAACTCTTACAAAAAAATGAGCAACAGCCATGGTGACTCTCTGTAAAATGTGATGCTTTAATTTATGTTTCTAACTTTCCATTAAATCAATAACTCCATGCCATTACTGTTTTAGTAATCTTTGGGATTTGCAAATCTACCTGTATGATTGCCAATTAATATTTCAATTGATTTTGCTGAGTTTTACTGTTGTTTTTTAACATTTTATTCATGTGCTTCTTTCTCCTCCCCATATCACTAGTTTGTTGGCACCGATGAAGCAACAACATGTGTTGGCCTTGTTATTCGGAACCAAAAGAATGGAATGTAAGGACTAAGGATCAGTTGTTATATAGATAAAAAGTTTACGGTATATTTTGCAAATGTTCCTTCTTCCAGGTGTTCACTTTCTAATATTATTGTTTTTAATTTGACATTGCAGGACGTCAGTTGCTCACATGGATTCACCAAAAATTGTAGAAATGGGCCTCTCCCAAATGTTATCATCACTTGTCGAAAACAGTTTGGAGACTGAGTTTGATGTGCTTTTCCTTCTCTTTATTTCTACTTTCTATTAACGATTTTTTTTGTCATCAATATGTTCAATGATTTCTTCTTGATTTAAATATTTTCTGAAGGAAAAGTTGCTTTGTCCACAATTGTAGGTGCATCTCATTGGGGGGTTTGAAGATGTCTTACTGCAAGTCTGGCCAGGGTCTTCTGCTTTGTTAGTGAATTTTCAATATGTAGTTTCCACTCAGTGAAAGAGTAATTGGAGCTGGGTCTATTGAACTTTTTTGCAGCATGCTAATGGTAGCACCGTATCAGAAAGCCCTGCAGATTTGGATGGTTATTCCTTTCCTCTGTGTTCAAAGATTGTTCACACTTTATGGTCAAGAGAGGAGAAGTTTCACATCCGAACTATCTGTGTTCTTGGACATAATACCAGGAGGGATTCTGATGGAAACCCATACGCCTTTTTCAATGGATTTGTGGTCAGCTTCTGCTTTAAAATCTTGTCTTTACATATGGTTCATTTACAATATGTGATAAACCACTTTCTTGCTTACCATCATTATAAAACATATTTACCCTGTTAAAGAATTCTAGGTTCTGAGCCAGAGAAGAAAGAATTATGGGTGCTGGTAACAAACAGAAAATTATATCACATTAGTGTTGTTACAATGTCTTAACCAAATACTCGTATTATCATCAATATTTAAGTACAAGCCTAAGCCCACTAACAATAAAACTAATAACCCTCCTTAAATAAGGAACCACCTCTTAAATCACTTCCTTTACTAACTAATTGATTCTTAAATATATTCTAAAGATGTAGTAAGATATCCTAAATATTCTCTAACATACCTAATACCTTTTTTTTTTTTTTTTTTTGATCAGCAAAGATAATATATATATATATATATATATATATAGATGTAAGATAGAAAAGATACAGTACAAGTAGTACTGCAGTGTATACAACCTAGCATGAACAAGAGCAGAACCTAGGTGGCTTAAAACACAGAAGAAAAAAGCCAACTGAGTTCTGACTAATAGCTAGAACAAAAAGGAAAAAATACATTCTAAAGCCTCCCCTGAAAACCAAAGCTGTCCTTCATGTTACTTGACCAGTAATGGAAAGGAATATCAAAACCTGGCTCCAAATTTTTGAGCCAAGACCAACAAAAAAACATAGAATCCTCCAGCAGCTTCTGACCATTAAAACTATCATTATGGAAGACGATTCTATTCCTATGATGCCAAGTACTCCAGGTTAGAGCAATCCACCAAATCTGCCATCTATGTAGCCTGTTTCCATTTATGTGGCAGAAAGAATGTTGATGAAAATGTTCCTTCGGGGCTGCCGAGTACACCCCTACAATATTTACCCATGCCCTTGATTCCCACCACAACGGCAATATGTTAGGACAAGTAAAAAATAAGTGAGACGCATCCTCCTCGTGGCTTCTACAGAAAGGACATGAGGCATCAATGATCTCCACATTCCTTCTCCTTAAATTCAGCTTTGTGGGTAATCTGTCCTTCAATAATCTCCATGCAAAACATGAAGCTTTTGAAGGGATTTTTAGCTTCCATAACTGCTTAACATGCAAAACATACCTAATACCTATTATGCATAAAGCATATGGAGCTGGTTATTCTCTGCTAGCTTTACCTGCATACATATTTAGTATTATCTTCAATCATCAATTGAAATACTCATTTGTTCTCTCATTTTAAAGTTTTGTATAATGTGTACAGAGGCATAATATATTTTGAATCATTAATGGGCAACTTGAATGTTCTGCACTTTACAGATAGGCTTGCAGATACTTTTCTGCCACAAGTGCATCTGTTTGAATGCATTAATGATTAATGTGCTTTTTTATATAAAAACAAATATTGAGCTTGATGAAAACACAACTGACTTTCAAAATGCATATTTATACTGGGTAAGAATTTAGTGATACAACTACAGGAAATCATGAACTGCCACCGAGTGCTTATTGAGGATCATTACAAATCATGGCATTCATAAAAACCTCTTGTTAGAACAACTGTATTATCCATTTTCTAATTATATACACATATATCATTGTAAAAGTACTTATACATTATAATAACATGATATGTTTTTGGTTTTATCATTTTGGCAAAAGCTGTTGTACCGTTTTTTGGTGAATAACTACATGCATTTTCAAACCTTTAAATGGGATATTTGACTTCTCACATCCTTTCAGGCAGAGACTACAACAGGAATCATCATCCCAGCTATCTTTGATAGAACTTCTAGATGTCCAGATGAAATTGTCAGAAGAATAAGAATATCTGTGTCTTATGAAGATGCCAACTGGAACGGAAAGTTACTAGAAACATATGATTGTGACATTGACTGTTTCAAAATCGCTCCTTGTCGCTGGTAACAAATTGAAATTTGATGAACTCATTTTCAAACCCTGCATGTGAAAAAACTCGTATGAACCCAATGCAGAAATAAAATAATAAACAAAGGATAAAACTCCTCTAAAGTTAGATTGCCTTTAAAGTGAGCATGTATTAGTATATATTCCATTAAATTTTAGTGGGTTAAGAATATGATGTACTTTTAATTAAATGAAAGGAGGGTAAACATCTGCTGTTTTTTTTTACTTAAAGAGTCAAGCTATCTTTACTGTATTTTGGTGCAAATTGTCTTATTGGGATGTAATGAATTATATATTTTTCTCTGGTTAACAATCTTTTTATTGATGTGCAAAATCCTTTGTCTTCAATTCTGGTATATTGATGCTTGTTGGCCCCTTCTTATCTAGGACTCTTCGCCAAAATCATATTGCTTCATCACTTCTGAACTATTCTGATTCAGAAATTCTTTCAATCTGTTCTACATCACCTACTGCTGAGGCTCCAGATTTTGTGGAGAATTTAAAAAGGTAAATCTGCAGTTGATTCTGCTTTTGTATATTCCAAGCTATTATGTTGTTTAAAAATTCACCATTGTCTTAAAATGATGGGGATATTGGAGGAAATTATTGAAAGGAATCTCATGGTGAATAATATCCCTAATAATTTGGTTTTAAATTGAGTTCAATGGCATCATGTGATCAATAGTGGGATAAAAATATTTTTATTATTGTCTTATAATGATGCAGTTTTTTGAATCATTATTTTATTTTATTTTTGTGAAATATCCTTTATAAATGCTACCTAGACAGTCTTACATACATAATTAAACGATCTGATTTATACTGTTTCTCTGAAAAAAAATATACAAAAATCTTGTAGCTGCAACTGGTAAGGTCGGATTCCCTTCAGTACTCTAATTTCAACTGTAAAACTTCAAACCCTTCCATTTATTTGCCTTGGTTTATCCTCATTTCTCTTCAATGATGAAATTCAAACGTTCGGTTCTGATTATCTTCACTGGTATATTTCTCTGCAAGAAGAGCGAAAGTTTTTGCAAGATTAAAATCCTTTGCTCTTTTTTATGCACATCTGAGTAGACTACTGGATTGATATCTATATCTATATGCTGCCCATTGTTTCCTAGACCTTCATATTTGCTCAAGTATCTCACAGGAGATAATAATCACATTTCCCATCTTCAGGCAGTGGAATTATTTGATCGAGCATCCACACTGGACCGAAACCTTTCCCAAGAAGCAGCCTCGCACTTTTGCAAGGAGTTCTTCTGATGGAAGGTGGATAAGGTGTTGATGACATTCCAAGGTTGCTTGGGCTGATCCTTTTCAATAATTAGATTGCCTTATTAAAATGGTCATCTCTCATTAAATGTTTCATTTCTCATTCCTGTAAGTTATCAAATTGCAGCCATCTTTAGTTTTAAACAAAAAAAAAATGCTTGCTGTCACTTGCTTACATATATTATGCGGAGGTGCTTTCTAATGATGGTACCAACTAACTAAACCGTTTCTCAACTTCTATTGTTGATACATTGGACTTGAAAATTGGGTGATTCTTGTCCTAACGTAGCTTGCCTATCTTTAGCATGGACTGGTTAGGGTAAATTCAGAATGACAAGGCGCTGAGTCAAATGGGATTAAATGGCTTCCATACATTCAAATATAAGTTCATTTTGTGGTTGACTATGTCGAGAAAGGTCCACATAATGACTATAATAATATCCAGCAAGTTCTCTTTGGAACATTAAGGGGGCATTTGGTAGGGGAGAAATTTTTCAGGCCCGGGAATCATAATTCTTAGGTATGAATAAACTCTGTTTGATTGGTCATAAATATTCTTGTGAATATTTAAATAAGTTTTAATCAAAGTGTTACGTGATATTTTTATAGATACTTTATATTAAATAATTTAATAAGAGTAACTGAGTCTGATATATTCACTAGATTAGTAAAAAAATTAACTTAGAAAAGTTAGATTAATTTATAGGGGAGAAGTCTGATATTTTTTTAAAAGATATACCAAACATGGGAAACTAAGAAACTAAGATTCCCATTAAACTAAAAGTTTCTCCCATACCAAACACCTCCTTAATAGAATCAGTGTGGTCTCTCAAAATATTACTCTCTCAGATTATCTGCCTGCAAATACATTTATTTTGAAACTGGAACAAATAGTTTTAATTCCTGTATAGATGATTAAAGATTTCTTGGTGTGACAAGAAATAAAGAGAAATTTAGTAGGGTGTTCCAAGTAATAGATTGTAACCACAATATTATGTTACTATCCGAGTATGCAACAGGTAGGATAAATTATTGTGTTATCTACAATATTGATATTTGTTGAGACTTGAGAAGTAGGTTGAATGATTTATATTTATCACAAAAGTAGTGGATATTGCCTTTACAGTGAATTGATTTGTCTCCAGGATGGTTCAGTGTCAATTCAAGACAAGTTTGAATACATCATGCACGAGAGTCTAGCTTCTTTTTTTTTTTCTAAACAAGTCGAGTCAAATTAGACCTTAAATAACTATTGACCTTCCATAGACAATCGATCCTACTTTCAAACGAGTCGAGTCAAATTAGACCTTAAATAACTATTGGCCTCCGTTAGACAATCGATCTTACTACTCCATCCTTATGTATAAGTATCATTATTCTTTTTACATCTATTTACAAGAATATTCCTTGACTAAAACATTTATCAATAGTGATTTTTTTTCTTATAAAAGTTTATTTTTTATTTTGCCCACAGCTAAAAATAGCCATTAATGCACTAAAAATGATACAATTTTCATATTAATTTGTCTCCTAGTACGGGTTGGATTGGAGCTAAGAATGTCTCTTGTATAAACTTCTTGATGGACTAATTGAGCTCGAATATATTTAACTACTAACCAATTAGAAATTCCAAAATAAAAAAAGTTTTAAATATGACAGATTTAATCACACGCCCTTTCATACCAAAGCCTAAATCTGGCGCCTTAGACCACTCGGTCAAACTGTCACTATATGGTTTGTCTAACCAGTTAATTGATGAATTAAGAAGTTGATTAATTAGTATCGAACAAATCAAATGACTGCCTTGCCTTGCATGTAACCTGAATTCAAGCAAAACATTTTCGCACATTGCTTTTTGTTTTTTTGATGAATTTTCTCTATATTTTAAAATTTATAATTAATTTAAAATTTTATCATAAGAAAGTAAAAAATTAATTATAAGTAAAAGTAAATAAAGTTTAATTACACTAAATTTTTAAAATGATCATTATTTTAAAGATAAACTGCAAAAATTAAAAGTAAATAAGTATTTAAAATAAGCTTTAAATCCTTATCTTTAATCATTATTATTCATGAAATCATTAAAAAAATATGTAGCTTTAATTATTAATTAGTTTAAGGTTAATTACATATTTATAAAATGTATATTTTAAATTATAAAATCCTTATTTTTAAGGTTTAAATATGTTTTTCATATATCTAATATATCCCTTTTATAAGTTATTACCTTTTTTTTTTTATTTCATCAATTGATATTGGCATATATATAACAAATGTCCATTAATACATATAAATTCTTTTATAGAAATATTCTTGTTTTTCATACTTTGTTAGAATATCATTAGTTAACTGATGATATCACACTTTATTAGTTTGTTATATCATCAATTAATAGACCAAAATTAACGATAAATATCATAAGTAAAAGTTTAAAAATGTCATGCAGTAAAAAATGTAGATAGTAAATTGAAAAAGAAGTATAATTCAGGTTTGAAAAACATAAGTCTATTTTTAATTATTATTGTTCACGAAATATATTTTAATATATGTTTGGTAATTATAAATTATTTTTAATTATATATTAATTATTTTAAATTATTTTAATTCTTCATTAATGATAAATCTGATGAAACTCAATCAATAATTATTGTTAATTGTAACTTTTAATCAAATGTTATTTCAAGTGAATTTTGTATAAAAGTTTAATTAACGGTTATGTTAATTATAACTTTTTATCAACGGTTAAATATAATTAAATCAAATTAATGATTATTGTTAAATTAATTATTACTTTTCATCAATGGCTCACAAAAATTTAAGCTTCCTTTAGATAGTGTAATCTATTTTTTTTTTGTTACAGTATGTAAACCTTTTTCTATTATTACAATTAAGTTTTGTTTGATTCAGATTGTAGGAAAAAATTCAGCAAAAAACAAAAAGGAATGTGCGAAAATCTTTTGCTTAAATTCAGGTTACATGCAATGCAAGGCAATCATTTGATTTGTTGGATACTAATTAAACAACTTATCAATTGATTAATTAGCTGGTCAGACAGATCAAAAGGTGACAGTTTGGCCGAGTGGTCTAAGGCGCCAGATTTAGGCTCTGGTCCGAAAGGGCGTGGGTTCAAATCCCACAGCTGTCATATAATACTATTTTATTTTGGAATTTCTAATTGGTTATTAGTTATATATATTCAAGCTTAATCAGTCAATCGCGAAGTTTATACAAGACAAGTTAAAATGAGAATTGTATATTTTTTTTTTTTGCAATAATGGTTAATTTTAGCTGTGGGGAAAATTAAAAATAAAACATTTTTAAGAAAAAAATATCACTATTGGTAAATGTTTTAGTCAAGAAATATTCTCAAACAAATCTAAAAGAAAGGATGTAGAGGGGACAAGTAGAGGCTTGAGCTCCCCTCTTGGAACTTTTC
>CM023948.1:572226-635883 GCA_013407115.1 Glycine latifolia | reverse complement strand
ATATATATATATATATATATATATATATATATATATATATATATATATATATATATATATAAAATTTTATATATATATAAAATTAATTTTGTATGTTGTTATTATAATAATGATTAATGTTAATTTATATAAAGTTGTGTAAAATTAGTTGTTTGTTGTTTTATTATACTAATTAAGCTATAATTAGTGTAAAATTGTGTCAAATTAATTGAGTGTTTATTGTTATTATAATAACAATTAAGGTTATCATCATTTAACATAAAAAATTAGTTTCCACCTTATGTGTAAAAATAATATTTTTTAAAATTATTATTTATTAAAAGGTAGACATTCCCCTTTATAATTTTTTTTTTGAATCTATCAATTTACATAAGGATGAAAGTAGGTTATACTGTGCATCAAAGACCTATGATCCAATTAGTTTAAGGCTTGACTTGACTCGATTTGTTTCAAAAAGATGTCAAGCTCAAGTTTTTTTAGGATTTGTTTTAGTTAAATAGGTTAGATCATAGGCCTTATAAGAATCTATTAAGTATGATGAATCGACCTACTTAACAATATTTTAAATAAAATTATTATTAATAATATGATATATAATATTATAATTATTTTAATGAAATTACAAAATTATTAGTGCTTTGATGATTTTAGTCATTTTGATATTTGAAGTAAGTTAATTTGATACATGAGTAGTAAGAATAAATAATATTTTCTTTTGGTAAAACTTAAAAGACTTTATTAGAATATTTCTAAGCAAGTTTTGGTCACATCTCTTGGTTTAAAATTATCTTATTATTTTTAATTAAAATCTTTATCTTTGTTAGAGATTTTTTTTACACTTCTTAATATGAGACATACCTTTAAATAAAGTTAACATGTCAGACAAATTTATGTAAAAGTTGGACTCATACTTAAAAGTAAGCTCGTAATAAATAATATGCTCATACTTAAATTATAAAAATATAAAATAGATTAGACCAGATTTAAATAGGATTCGACCCAATCCAATCTATTTTCACATCTATATATGTACACTCAATTATTTAAAACACCTCATTAATATTTTTTTTTCTCATCCTAATTCTTATCATCTTACCTATCATTATATGTTTCTCTCTTTTTTCCTCTCACACAAAGGGTTGAACATTTGAGGTGCACAAATATATTTTTCCAATCTAAAAATTGGTTATGTCTCGCCCATTCAAAAGTGTGTTCTGTTTGCTTCTCTTGCATGATTGGAGATTAAATCTCGACTCCAAAGAACTTTTATCATATCATGGTGGATAAAGGAAAGGGTCACGTGTGATAGTGTCATTCTCTTTGTTTTCCGTCAAATACAAAACGATCACCGATTGTTTTTTCAAAATCTTTACCTACGTTGATTCTATAATTCTTATGATTTGTACAAATCTCCCTTCCTAACAAAAAACAATTCTGATTTGTTAATATATCTCATTCCCTATTCCAATACCTTTCAAAGTTGGGGTTTTTTTAATACGCACCCACCCCCTTTCTCAATTGGTGTGTATTAGCATTATAACCACCAAAATATTTATAATAAAAAAAACAATCAATTACTTTGTTCTAATAAATTTCACTTGAGGATATTACAGTAATTTGATATGTATTCATTTTAACTATATGAGACCTAATGAATTATAATTTGTTTCAAAATTAATAAACCATTTGTGTGATCAGTCAGGTCGATGCGTACTACTCGGCAATGCCATTTTCCCTCTACCAGAAAACAAAAAGGTAATTATAAAAACAAAACAAGAATGAAAAATAAAATAAAAAAGATAAAATGTACCGGATTAGATTGGATGATAATTGAAATTGATTTTGATAATGAATTTTGCAGTAATAATAATCAATCATGCAGAGATTATTAAAATAAGAATTTCCGGATCTTGTGTGCAAGAAAGTCATTAACAAATACAACCGCTGGAATCTGGTTTTGGATAAAAGACTGGAACTACGAAGGGATCGTAGAAGAAGACGTGGTGGCTGTTGGAATTCTAAGGATCAAATTACTGCAATGTCCTCAAGTGAAATTTATTACAACAAAAAAATTGATTGGTTTTTTGTTTGAATATTTTGGTATACACGACTAATGCACACCGACTGAAAAGAAGTGTGTGCATATTAGCAAACACCCTATCTCTATATATAAAAGAATATATTAAATGTATTCATAATAACATTATATTCATATATTATAACAAAAATAAAGGGAGACTATTCAAAGATTGGTTTTACAGTCAAAATTACCTGCAATACAGATTCAACGGATAAAAACTAAATGAAAACAAAAACAAACAAGAGTTATGATATTTTTGCAAAAAAGCTTTTGCCACAAAAGTCATTTTTCACCTAATTTCCAAACGTGCTTCATTTTTTGCATACAAGATACAAAAAACTTGTAATTTTCTTTTTCCCATAATGCTAGGTTGAAAGAGGTGTTGCACGATGAGGGGGGTTTGTTTGCCATAAGAAGCACCCTTGGCTTTAAAGCAATTATTTCTTAGTAGCGGTCTTCCCTTGCCAGTTGCCACGAACACCATAACGCCACAAATTAATGTTGTCCAGAGTTATTTTTTGACATGGCTTATCTTTACTGCAGTTAAAAATTGACTGCAATATTAGTTTCGCTGCTTCCTCGAATATTTCTGTATGTCACGTTGCTGATTTGCACGTGTGAAATCTCCTGCAACAAAATTAGTTATAAGTTAGTTTTTAAACACCAAATATTTTTGAGCTTGAACTATATATATAGCTAGGTACAATAATTGTGCTACTGTGGTCTAATGTTATGGCAATTATCGATATACAAGTGATTGTTATTGTCTTAACATGTAAAAGGTCTTTCACTAATTAATGCAGAACCGACTGAATGCAAGAAAAAAATCCAATACCAAAAAAAATTAAAGAAAAAATAGCCTTACAATGACAAGTAAAGCAATTGTACATGGTCATATTACCATAAATGTATGATAAGTTTTTTTAATTTTTACATCATCATTAGTCATGTTTTATTGGTTGACAGTATAAAAATTCTCAAAATTAAACTGCCTATTGCTTTTTTTAAATGCAAAAAGGCATGTACTAGCATCACAATAGAGATAGGCATCCCAAGATTGACACCCCTAACTCTACCCACGCCAAAAAGCTAATAATGTTATTGTTTTAATTAGAAATAATTTATAATAGTAAAATAAGTGTGGAAGAAAAAAGTAGTTATTATGAATATTAAAATGTGAGCTAGAAGCACAAACCTTGAGGTCGCATTGATGTAGTGGACAATATTGTTGATCAATGACAATGGGATTTTGCACACTATTCATGACAATGTCTTCATAGACAAAATTTGAAGCGTTTAAAGCTTTCTTCAATGGAGCAGCCCATGTTTTGATTCTAAGACCATTGCTAGTACCAAAAACGTGCAATTCTTGACAACTATATCTTCCACATCCGTTTCTCCACCATTCTTCCCCAGGCTTCCCTCGCTAATTCTTGGGCTATTTTGATTCCATCGGTGTTACGGTTGTGCACGGGGGATTTTAGGGTTAGATCTGTGAAGGTCATGTTCTCACATCCGAACACTATGAAATGGCCACCTTTGCTATCAATGGAATGCAAGTTTTGAACATGGCCATTGGTGATGAAGTCAAAATCCATAGTCTGGCCAAATATTGAACCAAACAATATGCTAGTATAAGTTACAACATGCATGTGAAGCTAAGAATATTAGGGGACGTAAATAAATAAAAGTAACGTGCGTAAACCACAGACATTTGTGATTCTACATTCATTTCCTAATGATCACTCAGGTTGTTTTCCTTCTATTCCATTCCTTAATGATTACTGCATTCATTTCCAGTTATGATATGGTAAAACAGCGTGAGAACCAAGCAAGATACTACTAAAACAAATTTTTTTTAATGAAATTCATTGAAATGGATCAAAATTAAACTAACACAAAATGATGGATTTTAATATATAACATAACGATGCAAGGTTATGACTTTTTTTTTTATGATTATGCAAAGTTATGACATGTTGATAACACAAGTTAGAAAGCGTATACTTTAGAAAAGGAAATGAAATAAATATTTGTTATCTTATAAGGAATCACGAACAACAACATAAAGAGGAAGAGCTTCTCCTTTGTCTAGTGGTTTGGTTTTTTACTCAATCTTGTGCCACATAAAATTGACTAATGAGAAGACAGTTTCATAATTACCAGACAAAAAAAAAGAAGAGAGAAAGACCTACCGTAGACACTAAGTGATAAGTTCAAATAGTTAATATCTACAGTCATAGTAGAGTCTTATCCCCCTAAAAGAGGTTGATTACATAAATCACACAACATCATTCAGCATGTACAAATAGTTATTATCCGTTAATTGAAATACCACAAACTTTTTTTTAATTGATGCTAATAAGTTTAATCCAAGAATTAGAGAAGACTAATGCTCAACATTCTAACACAATAATGATGTGGATAAAGTAACCTGTATATATATGTTGTGCTTTAAGGTTGAAATGTGTAATGGTGTGTGTGTTTTAGTTGAGTACCCCCCGTAACCCTTTTAATGCAGAATATTAGATGGATTCTGATACACAACAATCAGAATCTAACATTCTGCATTACTTTAAAAAAATTGGTTGATAATAAAAAAAAAGTACCGTAAAAAGAATTTCACAATTTGCATTGTTTTCGCATTTTTGGCGAGTGGCGGATCCTTGACCATCCAATGTGCCACCTTCATTCACATTCAATTGGTCGATATATCTGAAATTTATCCATTTTTTATCAGTGAACAAAGATGGATCTATTGGAGCCTTCAGAACACCTTTGATTTGGAAGGTAATCGAACCATTGCATGGACCCTTAAATATAACACTTTTGAGCATGTAGGTTCCTTTTGGGATCGAAACCGTTGCTGATCCATTCCACTTGCCTGCATCACTCCACGCTTTCAAAAATGCCTTTCACAAAAGAGTAACACATTATTAGCCTCGATAAATTAAAGAATAATGCTATTCTCGCAATAATTTCTCACCATCCTTTTTCATATCCCTTTTTTTTAATCGTTAATACATCACTTATTTTATCTTCACTTTTCTCTCTTATCTTTCTATCACTTTTTCACATCTCTTTTCTTGTAGGCCATGTTTGAATTAAAAAAATAATGTAAAATACTACCTTAAAACTGAAAAATTGAAAAGTTAGTTTACTGCTAAAAGTTGTTGACTGAAATCACTTTATAAATGTTTGGTAAATTCATTTGTTGAAGTAGCAGATAAACTTAAAATGATGGAAATATAAATGTTTATATGATATTTTTATAAAAAATAAAATAAAATTTATGGATAAAATATATTTGTGGGTAATTATAATTTTACTTTTTAATTAATTTTAAACTGTTATAATTATTTATTTAAAGATCAATCATTTTAATTAATTGGTTTAGTTTCAATTATTTTTTTTCCATAGTGGGCATTCTACAATTAATTTTATATTATATCTTAAAATACTCCCAGTCTCAACCAAGTTTAAAATAAAATAAAAAAACACATAAACTTAAGTAGGATGATTTATTATATTTATCCGTATGGTAATAAAATCCTATATTATCTAAAGGGGTAGAAGATAAAGTTAACAAATATTTTCAAAAGTGAAAAAAAACGTAAGAAGTTAGAAACTAAAATACTACTTGAAATAATGTCTCAAAAATGTTGCAGCTTATTAATTTTTTTCATCAAGCACTGCTAACATGGTTAAATAAACTTTGCAACTAATAAAAAGGTTATAAATTAACTAAAAATATTTATCAAACATACTCGAATTGAGATTTAAAATTGTCAAAAATGTAGGTAGAAATAGCATTATTCAAAATCAAATTGTAAAAGAAAAGTGAAGGGGGGATGTTGACAAAGGAAATTAACATGCTTACCACACTGTTATCTTCCTTGCCATCTGCAATTGCACCGTACTCTGCCACATTGAAATGCTTAATGTGTGCATCTGCAATAAATGGCAATAAGCATAACATGAACAAATATTTTGCACACATTATATGTTCTTCTATGTACCCTTTCTTCCGTTTGTCTCTTTGTAAGTTGTCTTCCTTTTTTATTTTGAGACAATAAGTTGTCTTCCTTTTCACTTGATAATAGTATGATTCCTACACACACATATATACAAAATATATGTTTATAAAAGTCTTTGTCATAATTTGTCAGGATCCAATTGCAATGTATAGGACCTGGAGTCCCACATTGGAAGTAGGGGATTCTAGTGTGGGGTTTATAAGGCCTTGGACTCTCCAACTACAATAGCTAACTTTGTGGTGTGGTTTTCTCAAGGTTCTTATCAATTGGTATTTAGAGTCTTCCACCTACAAACAAGTGGCACGGGTGGTGACACTGGCATTGCAATGTTCACCGGACTAGTCAAAGGGCTCCACGTGAGCGACAGGTCTACGGAGCGTGGTGAAATGTTAGGATCCAATTGCAAGGTATGGACCTGAAGTCCCACATTGGAAGTATGAGATTCTAGTGTGGGGTTTATAAGACCTTGGATTCTCCAACTACAATAGCTAACTTTTGTGGTGTGGTTCTATCAAAGTTCTTATCATAATTATTTGTTGTAATTATAATGAATAATTTTTTCAGTTTTTATCTGATATTATATTTAATGCTTTATTATATAACATATAGAAAATCATAATTATAAGAGATTTTGACTTTCAATTAATTAATTTAATTCTTAAATTTTTTAATGGAGTCAATATGTATTAATAAAAAAATTGTGTAAAAATTAGTCTATAAAAAATATTTTAAAATAGAAAAAGTCTAATGCTATTTTTAAATGAAAACTAGTTATATAATTATTACTTTTCAAAAATGTATTTGACATTATTAATGCAGTATATATAAATGTAATTAATATTTTTTTACATTTAATAAATGTAATTTATGCTTTACATTTATTAAATAAATTACTTTTTGTTTAAATTTATGTATATTAAAATCCTATTATCATTAAAGTATACATTAGAATTTTTATTAACTTAAGTATTGCTTAAAAAATCTTTTAATATAATTATTTGACTATAAGTATTAATGTAATATTTATATAGATAAATAATTTTTTCTATGTAATGTGTGTGCCCGTGCGCATGCTCGTGCAATACATATTTATCGAGTTCCAATTTACTTTAAGAGCATTTTCAATGGGGTGCTTAAATGAGTTGTTTAATTTTTTAAACAATGTTGCTTATTTTTCTGTTTACCCATTGGAGTAAATGACATGAAGTTGTTACCATTGCTTAAAAAATTTATACCATAAATAACATTTTTCAAGTATTATGGGACCCACAAAATTAAGTTAAACACTCATTTTAAGAATCTTAACATTTGAGTAAATTTTTGTGTGCAGTATTAAATCTATGTGAAATTATAAGGCCCACAAAATTAATATACACAACCCATCTATACAATTATGCATTGTAAATACTAAGTCAATCAAAATCACTTTGCATAATTCACTATACAAACTGGTTGAGCCCTAACCATATTTGTCTCCAACTTGAAAATCATCATTGTACTACAATAAAATTTAAAATATACTCAATAAATAGAAAAAAATGTTTTTCTTTTCACTTTGTAACGGTTAAAATTAATACCATTTGTAGTCATCCTATTAAAATGACTCTTGAAAATTGGCATTAGATAGGCGAGTGGGTGGGTGTATGTATTTAGATGATTCATTTAAAGTGACTGTTAAAAACTGATATTATGTATGTGTTATGTGGGTAAGATGATAATAAACAAAACTATAATTTTTTAAAGTAAATATATTCAATAAAATTGCAATTATCTAAGTAATTAATAATACATATATATGCAAACTATCCACAAAATGTAAAGCTTGGGCTTAACTCATTTAAACAATCAAGTCTAACTATTAGCCTTAATTTGTGTGTTTAAATAAACAAACTTCATAAGCACTTAATTCGACTCATTTATAATCCTCTGAAAAGGAATTTAATACAAAACATCACTTGTAGCCAAACAAGGGTTTGCAGGGTAACTCTTAGAAGACATATTCCTTGTATAGATCAAACATGTAGACTAATATATGAGACTTGATTACTAAGCAGACACTCATACACTAAAATAAGGTAAGTGCCAGCTTGTGAACTTACCTTTTTCGTAATAGCTTGTACGCCCCTGCTCTTCCAACAGCCAGAGTTGAAGTGTATGTGAACCTTGGATTTGGCTCCTCTAAAGTGAGGATTGTGCATTTTAGAAGATAAAGTGCAATAAAGACATCAATTAGAAAATCAAAAATTGAGATTATAATTAATTTTAGATTTTGTTAAATATGAGTTAAAAAAATGATTTTGTTAAATATGTATTTGATTTTATCACAATTTTCAACCATTGATTTTCTAATCAACGATTGTAATTGCACTTTATCCTCTAAAATGCACCTTCTCACTTCAGAGAAGCCAAATCCGTTTTTGAGGGAATTACAATATTCAACCATTCTCTTCTGTTTAGTATAAATCAAAATGATCATTTTTGGGGGAATTCCTTAACAGATCTGCTAATTAGTGTAAAGCACAAAGTCATCTTAAGAAGATTTCCTCAACAGATATGGCTATGCATAGGGATTGACAGATTGAGAAGCTTTGCTTCATTGTGTGTTCTCTTTTTCCTGTTGTTTTCCCCCCCACTCTTCTGCTATGTATGATCCCTTGTCCTCCAAATTCTTTTTACGTTCTTTCTCTTCAATTTAACGAACCTTTATACAGAACCAATAGTCTAACCAACATAATAAAATAGAGTCCTCATTCTTGAATGCGGGACAAACTTCTATTTAAGACAATGGTTTTACCATCACAAAACATCTTTATATTTCATAAAAACTATTTGCATACTAAAATTTCTTCTTTCTCCCTAAATATCATCGGTTTATATGTCAAATTAATTACTATCAAATTCCCTTTTTATGTTAAAATTTTCTCTCTCTCTAAATCTCAGTTTCTAACACTCATTATTTTCAAATATTCACTTACCTATTAAATTAGAGTATACTTTTTGAGAGTAAATTAGTGTACATTTTGCTTAGCTTATTTTAGAGAAATAATGCCTTGTTTTTATCAAGTTTCTAATAAAGCTTTCGAAACATAAGTGATTTTTTCTTAAAATTAATCTATTCCCAAACGCGTGAATATTCTCATTGTACTCTCCCCTAAAGAATGACAAACATCATATTTAATTTCTTTTCTTTTAAATTTAAATTCTTTTAGAACAATTATGCATATCTTTTACAGCCTTAATTATTTTTTATTTTAATATATATAGTAGATATTCAACATGACTAACTATACATACATCCTTTACAATTTTAAATATTTTTATTTTTATTATATTTAAAATTTTGCATAAACGTGAATATACTCATATAAAGCACAAAATGCTAGTTAAAACTGATTAAAGAAGGCAAAGAAGAAAAGTTGGCAAGACGTGAACTAGGGTACAAATAGAACATACCTGCAGATATGAACGATGGAATCAGAGTCCGAGGCACAATGTTTGGGCCCAAAATTCATAACCCTGGATACAAAAACATTTACAAGTCATCACAGAGCACATGCTAAAAAAGCAAGATAATCATTACATAAAACTAAGGTTAAATTACCTTTTTGGTCCTCTAATTTAATTTCTAGGTTTGATTTCGTCCTCTTATTATTTTAAGGTTTAATTAGGTACTGTGTTTTTTAAAAATGGTTCGATTAGGTCCTTTATTTTTAAAAGGTTCAATTAGGTCCATTTTTTTAAAAATGGTATAAATTTGGTCCCATTTTTCTTCCATTGTTTTGAATTTTTTTTAAAATAAGACCAAAATTGGTTTTAAATAGGACCAAATTGAACAAATTTTGAAAAATAAAGGACCTAATTGAACCTTTCTTAAAAAATAAAGGACATAATTGAACCGTTTTTAAAAAAACACAGGACCTAATTATAACTTAAAAATAAGAGGACAAAATTGAACCTAAAAACTAGACCAGAGAACCAAAATACATGATGACTGATGTATACAACAACACAATAATAATAAAGGCCTTTTGCCACTAGGCAGGATCAGTTACATGAATCAATTAAGACCATTCTGTAATGTAAAAAATAGGTCTTGGAGAGGGCACTGGGATCTAGGTCCTTTTTAATACTAACTTAACACACTGATTTACTCTTATCCTCCATAGACCATATGACCAACTTCCCTAACTAGGGCTTCATTGGTCTTCTTAGATTACCAGATTCTATCATATTTTCCTCAATAAGTGTAACTGCTACTTTATTTCTAAGATATTCATTCCTAATCTTTATATTATTGTATGCCCACTTATATATTGCAACATTCTCATCTATGCAACACTCAGCTAATGCTCTCATTGACACCTTGCTACCCATCACCTGGTACCATAAGGCACATAAAGGCTTGTTGGTCTTATGAATGTATGATAAACTGTTCCTCAGAGCTCAACCAGTACCTTTCCAATCACAAATAACACATGAAGCATTCCTTCATTCATTTCATCCATTTGGGTCCTATGATTTACAATTTTCATCTCCATCACTTTGCAAGACATGACACAGATGCCGAGAAAAAATTATCACAGTAAACAAGTACAGATTAAATGAGTTTTCATTGCCAAGTAGTGATAATAAACATAAGTCCCAAGATTAAGAGTGAACCGATTAGCTAAAATTGGAATGAAACCTCATTTAACAAAGCCATTTGTCAAAATTATATGGGAAAGATGTAAATTAGAAAACCAAATATATTACTGATAGGACTCTCCAAGTAATTGTATGGAAGGAATATAAAATACTAGCTTAATACTCTGATTTACAGTAATAATCTAGGTAGTACATACAACTAGCACAAGCTAAGCCAACACTACAAAGTAACATCGTCAAACCAGGATATTATAAGACCATGAATCCAGGAATATTTGGTACAACTTTGAGGACACCAAGGGGCATTTGGTACAAGGAAAATTTTTAGTTTTCCAGGAATTTGAAATTGGGAATGTTTGTTTCCCATATTTTATAATTTAAAAAAAAAAAAACATTCCAAGAAATATAGTTTTCCGGGAATGTATTTTACCTATGTGTTTCCTACAAAAATGTTCCCATGGGGGAGGTGGGAATTTAACTTTCCCAAGTTGGGAGAAAAGTTTCAATGCTGTAAAATTGTATTGTTCCCTATTTTATGGTAGAAATGTCATGTTAAACTTATTTAGCTCATCTAATACAATTATATGAAGTTTTGAAATAATTTCTTGTTAAATGTGATAAAATAATCTTTGATTCTCATGAAACATGTATAAACATTTCAAAGAATGTTAATGACCATCCAGATAGATTTAGTCATTCCTAGGAACCACAATTCCGATGATTTATGATTCCTGGGATTCATGATTTGAGAGATTCATGATTCCCGAGCAAGGGAAAAACTTTCCTTTTACCAAACGGCCCCTAACAGTAAGACAGAATGAATTTAAATTTTAAAGAAAGAAGTTTACAACCACAATTAAACTACTATCATCCTATTAGTTTTACCCCAAACATACTTGTGAACAAAATGGCTTTCAACAATTAAACAATTGTGTTTGGGTAGCCTATATTTTTTAATATGCAATTCTTTCAGTATCCTTTATTTAAAATCAATTCCACCAAAATAAAATAAAAAATAAAAAACAGACTAGATATATCAGCTTATCATATAACAGTCAACTACAAATTTAAAAAATTTTAAAGAAAAATTCAAGGAACTACCCCCCACCTCCAAAATGAAAACACAAATTAACTAAAACTTTGGATTAATAACATAACAGGAATGTGTTGGAAAAAACACACAACTCTTCACGCACTACACAATGAAAGAACACACCATTAAAAAAAAAAAAGGCAACACCATGAATAAAATAAGATAATATCACAAATTTATTGAAAGAGGTTTGACCACCCATCCCTACATCCACAATAATTTATTTAATGTGTTGTGAAACAATTCAAATTTTTAATTTCAAATCTATAGGATATTGTTTAGATTTAAAAGGATTTATCTTATCTTTACGATGTTGTTTCGATTCAAAGATATTATCTATAAATTAGGAATTTGTTTCTTCTTTTAAGATTAAGATGTTAGGTCTATAAATGGAGATTCTTGAGATGAGAAGCAGCACCCAACTTGAAGAGGGGGTCACCACCTAAGTGAGAAAGGCACCAATATTGGCATTTCCAGTAAATATCATTGTGTGTAGCAACCGAAGCGCTACTCTGGTCAGTCACCGTTGGCAGCACAAAAAGCTACATGACTGAGACTTTCTTTCCCCCACTCAATCTCCATGCGCGTGAGATTCACCTTGCATTGGATCCTCATAACCGATCCAGCCTGCATGTTAGATGCACACGTGGAAAAACAGAAACATCGGATTCCGAGGGTGTATCAAAAGTCGTTACCTTATGTTGGCATGATATACATGTAACATGTTGATGGGTCATGCATGGTTGATGTATGTGCAGTGTCACACATAGCCCCATGCCAGCTCACACCTAATAGTGGAAATAAATTAACTTTGCATAATTAATATTTTTATGTTTTACCTACTCAGTCCCTTTAATGCGAATTCTTAGCTGGGGATTAGAAAAGCGAATAGCTCAGGCCTTTGCTGCGTAGAATAGAAAAGAGCAAAGAGAGGGACCACTCACTGTGAGAGAAACACGGCCAAGCATAGAAGACAGACAGAGAAAGAGGAGAGAGAAACAGAGGCAAAGACAGAGTAGCCTCCTGCTTCTCAGTGAAAACAAACAAGAGCTGAGAGGGCAGATAAAGCTTGACGCTTTATTTCTACGTTTCTCGGAGAATTTGTCTTCAAAAGAAGGGCAAGCAGTGGATTTATGTCATCAAGGTTTATTCTGGCAGTGATTGGGGCTCCGTTGAAGCTTTTCCTGGTTTATGTTTTTGTTTCTTTCTTGTTGACTCTCTTTGTGTGTCCTGTTGGTGTATGCTACACTGCATTCTGAACCAGCATATTGTGAACCCACCTGTTTCCGGGTTTGCTTCGTTCCTTTGATTTCCTTCCTTCTTTGATTCAATTTGGTTTTCTTAACAGTTTTCTGGGTATTCTGAGGGGGGTTTGGAGGGTTTTTCTCAATTTTTTTCCACCATGGCAGAGACTTGGAAACAACCAGCTCCTAGACCGAAGCAAAAGCTTCACTCCTTGCATGGGCCCAAGGCAATGAGAAAACTTCGCATCATTTGCAACGATCCTGATGCTACTGATTCATCCGAAGATGAGTTGGAAAGGATTCAGAATTCGAGAAGAGTAAAAAGAAGTGTGACTGACATCCCTCTTCCCCCTCTTACTCACACATTCACCACTCCTGAAATGAGGGTTAGCACTAAAGGTCAACCCCAAAGTAAGAAGAGGGCTTTGACTCATACCCCATCAACGAGGAGGAACACTTCTAGGAAATATAGAGGTGTTAGGCAGAGAAAATGGGGTAAATGGGCTGCTGAGATCTATGACCCATTTCAGAGTACTCATATATGGCTAGGCACTTTCAGCACTGCAGAAGAGGCTTCCCAAGCCTATGAGGCCAGAAGTCTTGAGTTTGAAGCTATGTCAAAGGCTCAAGCTTACAAAACTGGTTCTGGTTCTGCTGCTGAACCTTTGGCTACAACTTTTGATAAGAGTAATTGCTGTAACTCCTCTTCTGCTGCTGCTGCAATTGATGTGTCTGTATCTCAGAAGGTTTCTACTACTTTTGATGACTCAGACAAAAGTGTGTTGTCACACAATTCACCATTGTCTGTGCTTGAGTTGGATACCCCGGCTTCCAAATCCGTTGAGAAGGGTAATGTTTCAACTGAGGGAGCTATTGAGGCTAATGATTTGGTGGATGAACTTGCAGAGCTAGAGATACCCGATTTGAGTCTGTTGAACTTGCCACCACCACCATCTGCTGCTGGTGCTGCTGTTCCATCTGAGATTGAGCCAAACTTTGGGCTTGATTTTGATTGGCTATTGTTTGATGATTATGGACAGGGTTTTGATGATTTTGGTGGCTTGGAAGATATTCATATTTGTGGGTTTGATGACAATGAGCCTAGTGAGCTTCCTGATTTCGATTTTGGTGATTTTGGTGTTGATGAGTTTTCTGGTTGGACTGAGGAGCCCGTCAATATACATTATGCCTAAGTTTTGCAGAACTCCATGGGAATAAAGCTAGACTTCTACAATATTATAAGTTTTGTTATTGTTATGCCTTAAGTTCTGTTATTTTTTGTGAGATCTCAGGAATTGTAGTACCAATTTCTGAGTGAGTGAATGTTATATGCATTTATATTTATTTATTTATTTTTTAGGGAGTTGTTAACTTGTTGGTAGAGCTAGAGCATTGAAATGGGGGGAGAATCCTTTGGGTTTTCCTGTGCTGCTACAGAGCCATCCAAGGGATCTCAAACAATGATACTATGTCGAAATTTCAAGGTTCTTCTATGGCAGAGTATTAATGAAATGAACTTCAATGTTTTGCATCGTTTAAAACAGCCTACATTTTAAGATGGTATTAAAACCTATCCTAGATCCATTACAGGTCAACCACCATATTATTCACGCACCAATCTAAAAAGTGCTAGGCATGAGGGGATGTATTGGTAAAAGCCCAAGTCTCACATTGACTAGAGCATAGTGCCAAGATAGACAATATAAGTGGGGAGAAACCCTTACCCTATTAGCTAGCTTTTGGGGTTGAGTTAGGCCCAAATTCACAAAATCTTTGATCATAGCATAGCCATAATTGCTAAAATTGACAATAAGGTAATTTATACTAATCATTTTCAGGCCCTTCTTAAAACTTGTCATGTTTTTTAACTTAATAGTTAAAACACCTACTAATTTCTTAAAAAAGAAAAACTAGAATCCTTGATGGGAAGATCTAAAATGTGCACAAATGAAGTAAAAAAGTCCACCGCTGAAAAGTTTAAACAATCAAATCATTATGAAATAGACTATATAGCATCTTGTTAATAAATCCAAACTTAACACTTAAAATCTCAGCTTTAGAGCGACCGTATATCCCATCACACACGAGTAACTTTGCCCTATTTTATAGCCGCAAATACACTAATCTTTGGCTATGATTCAAACCTCATCCTCAAACTTCATCGTACCTTGTTTTCAGTTTCTAGTCCACACATTTGCAAGTGAAAAGTACAACATTGCTCAGATATTAAACAAATGAGGGCGAAACCAATTAGCAGGCAAAAGAAAATTAACTCAATAAACATATATAAAGAATGGGTGGCATAAACAGAAGAGTGGATTTGTCATCTAAACAAACACAAACCAGATCACCCAATCCAAGCAGACATTAGATCTAACATAGTAAGAGAACATTAAAATGTGCATAAACTATTCAATCACCAGAATAGACTAAAACTACTACAGAGAAGCATTAGCATAACCTAAGCTTGGATGACCAAAATTGGCAATTCCTACATTCAAGGCCATCATGGGATATGGAAAGGGAAAATAAATGAAAGAATTTACAATTCAGAAGCTGCATAACTTACTCAACTAAGACTCCCATTCTTCTGCTCCAGTGTTGAATATATGATGCCAGCAAAATAGATCAAGCTAAAAATACACTTGGCTGCTTCAGAAAAGGAATAGAAAATTTCTCAAAAGAGAAAAATTTCTCCTTGAATGCAACCGCACTCACCAAACTTGTGAAGGATAAAATAAAATATGAATAGTACTTCACAACTAATGCTTGACTAAATGCAAACTTTCCCCTGTTGTTTTGCCTCCGTCTTGTTAGCTGGTAGTATATCTATTATAAAAACCTAAATCATTCTAAAACTGATGTCTGTGCACGATAATATGTAGGTGTAAACAACCACATAACCATAAAAAAGGAGGGAGATGAGAAACACATCCTTTTCACTAGAAAACTGAATTTTATTGCAGAAAAGAATGACCCGATAAAACTAAAATCACAGCTGCAGCAAGCTCAAAACATGAGCTGTGGATCCTCTACTTTTAATACTTCAGAAAAGTTAATCAGAGGATGGTATGGGAGAAAATGACATTTAATTTGCTTGCTAAACAACACAAGAAACCAAGGAAGATGGGTCTACAGGTCTCTACTCTGTAGAACCAAGGAAAAAAATAAAATATGGCAACAAGGAAGGAAGAATTGTGCTCAAGGTGATTGTCTTTTCTTCTTTCTTTTAAAAGAAAAAATGTTATAATAGAAAAAGGAATACATATAAAAACGAAAATAAATCCTCCAAAGGAAAAACAACTAACAACCAAAAGAAATAAAGCAGACCTAAGAAAAAATGAAGAGAGCTCTCCAATTCAGTACAAAACCTACAATGGAATCCACATGGGAATAAACCATGTCTTGACAAACAATCTTCTCCCATAGCATGATTTGTTAGGCCTGTGAAACCCTCAAAATCCTTATCACTAGAAATTGCTCCATGTTTTTAGGACACATGCAAGGTTTACCAAATTCTACAAATGTAGCTTAAGGCTGGGAGATTTAGAAAAAATTGTGCAGCTTATGTAATTGCGACATGTAGTATTGTTGGTGGAATTAGAAGCCACTTGCATGACAAACACTGAAACAGTAGAACCGAATGTCTGGCAATGCTCATACCATTGGAGGAAATCTCCATAAGTAGCGAGAATTGCTCGGGGGCGATCAATAGGTCAAGGTCTAGTACTGGAGGAAGCCATGATCAGAAACAAAAGGGCAAAAACGTCAACAGGAAAGTACCTGGAAGCCATGTTTTAAATCCCAAATAGGGACTGACCCAAAAACTGCTATATTGGTATAGCACATAGCGAGATAGCCACTATTATGGAATTGTTTTATTGCTATTATTATTTAACTTAGAATAAATTACACTAAAACCCCACTGAAGTTTTGTAAAATACACAAACAGTCTCTGCCTTTATCTACTCCAACACTAACCCCCTCAATTATTTAAAAATATACACTGACACCCTTATACATTACATTACCCCCCCCCCCCTAGTTATTTAAAAATAAACACCGACACCCCCTTAATTTTCTGAAAAACATAACCTGAGGCTCCCTTGAAGGGAGGTTAGTGCAAATGTAAAAAAAAGCATGGGAAGTTTGAGTAATTTTACAAAACATCAAGGTATGTTTGTGTAATTTACTCTTTAACTTACTATATATGTTATGCTTTAAATAGTTTGTTACATGAGTAGTTTATTATATTTTTAATCCTATTATTGTTTAATTTTTTAATTTATTATATATTATATGTTATGTTTTTAAGCAGCAAAGAGAAATCCTCCATCAACAAAACAAATAAGGAAACCAACAATCAACAGAAAGATAATAAAATCATTAAAAAAATGCTCTCCAGTCCCTATGTAAATCTACCAAATTACCAAAAAGACTTCAACAAGAAAATCCTGAGCCACATTAGAGACTAAAAAAGCAAACTTGTCCCAAAGCACACCTAACGCTGGTTTTCCTTCCAAATTTGACCATTCCATACTAAATAGATAGTGAAAGAACAACAAACCTAGTAAAATTGCCATAAAACTTTAATGTCTTTGCTCCCCAGTGTTGTTAATGGTGGATGGCAGACCATGGCAGAAAGCCAAAAATCCCCCATAAATGTATGGCGTATGGCAGAACGAAAAATGCCGGAAGCCATGGTGGACCAAAAAAACATTATATACATATAAATACTAAAAAAACAGCAGATATAAATTAAAAAAAAAAAAAGAAAAAACAGTAGATATAACAGTAAATATATAAATAAAATAAAACTAAAAAAAAACAGTAGATATTGATACTTAAAAACAGTACATATAAATGAAAAACAAGGCAAGTTTCATGAGTTCACAATAATCAACACCTAACAAACTCATTCAAGAGTTCAATTATTCAAAACAACAAGAAGTAAGAACTAAACTAAGAACAATGATAACCTAACAAACTCTTGAATGATTTTGTTTAGTTATCAATACCTAACAAACTCATTCAAGAGTTCAAACCAGAGTCTGTCCTAGCATTTTCCCCTTGAATCATGTATAGATGGTTCAGTCATTATAGAAAAGGGCTGAACAATGAAAAAAAAAAAAACAGAATACCGATAGCAGTCGCCAGAAGAAGGAAGACAAAAAAATAACATAACTAAAAAAACAGAGCAACTGCAATACACTGGTGATGGCAGTCATCAGAGCCGGAGAAGACCGCCAGTGAAGTTGCTGCTGGTGTGGAAGTTGCCGCGGAGGTGATCAAGCAGCAGCATCGTTGGAGAGCGGGAAAGGTTTCGTGAAAGTGAATGAATGAGAGAACATGGTTCTCTTTAGGGTTTAAAAAAAACAGCGTTATTTCCGCCATACCTGCCATGTCCGCTATGGCTCTGGCGGCTGCCATGGTGCCACCATATGAAACCCGCAATGCCACTGCTATTTTATGGCATTTTGTAAAAAAACCATGATGGCATACCGCTATAGCACCGCTATAACCACTATTTGATAACAATGTTGTTCCCTATGAATCCTCAAAACAATCAGGAGATAAAGACTTCTTAGGTCTACGGTTGAAGCTTGGGCAGTGTAGAAATAAAATGGGCAGTAGTTTCTGAATCAGAATATCACATCACACAGATTAGGAGATAGAGTTCTTTAGGTCTAATCAACAAGATACGATTAGATTTAATCTTATTATGTATCGCTGTCCAAATGAGGGCGAATCCTGGCATAGCAATAAAGTTGTGTCTTAGTGATTTGTTGGTCATGGGTTCGAATCTGGAAACATCCTCTTTGAATATGCAAGGGTAAGGCTGCGTACAATATCCCTCCCTATTACCTGCGCATAGTGTGGAGCCTCCAGGCATTGGGGTACGTGGTTTTAATTTTAATGTATCACTGTCCAAATAAGGGACCTTTCATTGGCAGGCATTTTAGATTTCTAAATTTTCTCGACAAGGAATTTGTTTAAGATTGGAGAACAGAAGATAACACTGGAAGATTTACAAGAAAACAAAAATGATAAAAATTCAAACTCTCTTATCTGGTTTAGAAGACAAAAAAGCCAATTAAAGAAGCATCATGTGGGACTCAAGTTCAAAAGTAGCTCTATCAAGCAAGTTTCTAGAAAATAAAGATTCCAAGAAATATCAGTGTCCAAGATAGAGTGCGGCAAATAATTGAACCTTTATCAAGCTAGTATGTCATAATCTTCTCAGATCACTATGCAATTATATAACTGGAATTCTAAACAAAATGTGTAATAAAAATGGAGACACAGTACTCTGCTAAGCATTGCCACTGGAGATCAGAGACAATAGGAAACTAGTATGTCATCCAATACATAGACCTCCCTTATAAATTATTATTTTGATATATTGCAGTCAAATTTGCTTTTCAGATATAAACATAAGAAACCTTCATTCCTTTAATAATTTTTTTTTTCTCTTTACACTCTAATCATGAATGAATGATATGGAAGGGCTAGCATGTTTGCTTGGAGGTAGTATGAGTAAAAGAATAATTAATAGTAATCCTGTAACCAAAGATATGGATTGTAATGCATGAAAAAACCATAAGAATGACACTGTATTATGGCTACACAAATCATCCTATTTATGGTAGAGGGACAGCTTAATGCTCACTGAATTTGAATTGACTTTTTTATATTGGGGTTGAATCAGGGGAAGGGGACATAAATACAGGACAAAAATAAAGGAAAAAGAAAATCTTAACAAACCCTTCTCAAAAATTTAAAGCAAGTGTCAAAGAAGCATTTCTAAGACTCCAATTCATATCGTATAGCCATATAGAATAAACATGTACAAGATAGAATTTCCTTAGTATGTGAAGGTATTTTTCAGTTTCTTTACTGACAAGAGGTCCAACAGAGATTTTATACCTTGAGCAACTTCACAGTGCAGTAGAAAGCCTATTACACAGAAAAGGAGGAATAAAAGAACATTTAATCTTTTCCTTGTTTTCTTCTGGGCTGGTGATGGTCATCAAGAAACTTAAATAAAATATCCAACCATTTTAAGCTTTTTTAACAACAGCTCCAACAGAGATTATATACCTTGAACATCAAACCACTTCCTAGAGAGTCTATTACATGCAAAGAAGGGATACAAAAGCAACTTTTCTTTTACTTGTTCTAGGAGGTGGTGATGGATAACAGGAAGCTAATATTTACATAAAATCCAACTATAGTTGCATAACTTTGACAATGAGCAACCTTCAATCAACCATGGCAGATAGGAATAAAGGAAAACTCAAGCTGAAGACATAAATTAAAGAGCAAGATTAGCATGACAGCCACACCAAAATAAAAAGATAATAGAAAGCAAAATGTCCTTTATTTGACACCACAGATAAACATCATCTACTGCACCATCAGCCTACATATGAGCTTTTTAATATAAGTACAACTTCCAGGACCATCTAATAGACAAATTCCATGATGTTCACGAGTAGATATCTCTTAAAACCCCGAATCAATCATCTAGAAAGTTGCAACCCAAGATACCAGTTATAAGATTGCCTAACAGGAATTTATCGGTGTCCTTGAGCTCGTTGCATGTCATATGCGCCCCAAGCAGTAGGCCCAGGTCCATACTGAGGAAAATTCTCCACTCCAGGCTGTACCTGAAATTTACCAGTATTAGCAAAGAACAATATCCAAATTGACTGAAAGGTCATAAAAGATAATTAAATAACTATATACTCTGTAGACAATAATTTCCACCATATACAATCAAATACATTTAGGTCCATAGACAAACCAAGCTATTTGCAAGCTATACAATACAATTTTGTCACCCACAATAACCAATTGACATTTTCATACTGATCAAACTGAGAGACCAAATGTAGCAATATGCAGGTTAGATCAGGTGGCAGTCAGTGTTAGGAACCCAAAACGGACATAAAGAAAAGAAAAAATGATTAGTTTTTTCTGATTGAATGAAATTGAACAGAACAAGAAGAAAGACTCCAATGGTTTCCCCTTCACAAATGGTTCCCACTTTCTTTCAAATCTTAATCTGCTAATTCTCTAAATGCCCTCTTCCCCCTATTTATCTAATCAATTCTTCTAACTAACTATTCTACCTGTCGCTAACTATTTTTCCCTTCCCTTCTGTTGTCCTATAATCTAACAGCACCATCCTCTTAAAACTCAAGATAATCCTCAGAGTTAGAATACAAAAAGTGGAAAATACACTTCTCTTCGCGTTATTGTAGCTTCTGGTCCACATTTGAGATGCGACAATACTTACTGGATTCATGCCATAAATGCCTGGGTAAGGATTTCCAGCATATCCAGCATCAGCGTTGCCATAATTTGCATTATACCCTTGACCTACAAATAAAATAGCAAAGGACAGCAAACAAAGTAAGAGCAGTAGAAGGCTTAAATTCCATGAAAACACACCAGTTGATGTCACAAATTGCAATTTGCTAACTCATCAAGACCATATCACACATAAAACTGCATACCTGGATTCCCAGCCGCTGCAGCAGCCCGTGCTCTTTTCTCTGCATTGGCAATCTCCGCACGAAGCTTCTCCATCTCTCGAGCCATCGCAACCAATTTCTTCTCCATCACTTGACCATGTTCATAGTTTTCTGCAAATCCCTTCTTCTCATACTCAATGGCAGCCCTAATAGCCAAGAGATAATTAAAACCAGCATTAACATCAACTCAGCATCACAGGATACCCTCAACATATCCACCATCCAGACCATACTCTAAAACAATAAAATTATGCATTGTATAAAGTTTCTCCAGCTTAGGATTCAGCATTCCCCACAAACCCTAGTCTATAGCAACATAATCCAAAAATTAACCATAACCAAGTTCAACTATACATCTCAGTGTAATTTAAAACCTTAAACACTTAAGCATACATAGGATTCAGCATTCACCACAAACTGTGCATCACAGAGTGTAACTTAAAAACGTTGATCATAAAATTAAGTACAATCCACAACATTGCCTCAAAATTGAGACACGGCCACTACCTTGCACACTGCAACTCTTGTTTCATGGCCTCAACATCAGCCCTCAGCGCTGGAACCCGTTTCGCGTCTGCAGTCATGCGGGCCAAGTCCTGCGTCATGGCCTGCACCTGTCCGGACAGGTCCTGGCGGACGGCGGTGAGATCCTTGACGTCGGAGCGGACCTGGAGGAGCTCGGTGCGGGCGGCCTCGGCGCCACGAAGCTCGGCCTCGAGCTGGGCCGCCTTGTCGTAGAGCTCGCGCATGCGGGCCTCGGTGTCAGCCCGGAGCGAGTCGCGGAAGTGCGCCACGCGCTCGAGCTCGTGGCGGGCGGCCTCGAGCTCCTGCTTGAGGGCAACGTGGGTGGCGGCGAGGCGCTGGTTGTCGCCCAGCAGACCCTGGATGTCCTGATGCTGGGCGGCAAGGCGCTCCTCGATGATTGCCGCCGCCGCGTGCAGTGGGATGGGCCCGCCGCGCGGTGGGCCCAGCCCTAGCTGCGAGTCGCGGAAATCTTCTAGAAGGTGGTGGGGGTGGGGCGGGACGGGGCCCACTAGATGATGATGATGGTGGTGGTGGTGGGCCCGCTCGCCGTACAGCGGATCGTGGAGCGGCGGCGATATCCCCGCCGCGTGCGGCGGAGGAAGGGGTTGTCCGCGGTTTCTACCCGACATAACGGTGGAAGAAAAGGGGGAATTGGGACTGTGTTTGAGAGGAGAAAAGTGGAAGGAACACTTTATTCGGTTTTAGGGTATGGAAAGAGAGAAAAATGACCTAAACACGATGATGGTGGTTGTCGTTGATGGAGGAGAATAGAGTACTCTGCACCTGCACTGTCCCGGAGAGATACGGGTGTTTGGGCTAAGACCGCCACGTTATTATGCTGCTCATCGGCCCAAAATCATAATAAGTTTCTTTCCTTGTACAAATTTTAATGCGTAAATAGTCAATTTGATCATGAAGGTGTGGAACTTGATAAATCCATCTCTAAAACATAAAAATTCTAATTTTTTTTCCCTAAAGTGAAAAAAGTGTGATAAATCTATCTTTTCGTTAATTTTCATTCGTTACTATTAATTGGAAGAGTTTATATGACACATTCAAGCATAAATTTATAATAAACACTAAAAAATCAGGAAATCAAACATAAGTTAAAACAAATATAATAATAAGTATAATATTGATTAATAAGCATAATTTGCATGTTTCTCTAAAACTTATACTGTAACAATATTAGATAATGAAAAAAGTCCGGTCTCATTTTTTTATAAGGATTAATTTAATAACTTTGTATTTTAATTTGTTTGAGTCTCATATTTTGGGTAAGGTATTATCTCATATTTTTGCTTTGAAATTTCTAATGTGACAATACATTACCCAAAATATGATACTCAAACAAAAATGCACACCATTAAATTAATTATTACAAAAAAAATGAGACTCAACTTAATTTGGTCACTACCTGATGTTATTATAATAGATATTTCAGAGCAATAAACAAATTATGTTTATTAATCAATATTATATTTATTATTATGTTTGTTTTAACTTATGTTTGTTTTCCTAATTTTTAAGTGTTTATTATAATTTTATGCTTGTAATGATTAAAAAAAAGAAAATATGAAGATTAAATTATATTTTGAATAGAGAGCTGACAAATTCGTCCATGAATGTGTAGGGCGCTGACAAATTCACCCCTGAATGTGTCAGTAGGCTCTTTCAATTAACGCTAACGGACAGAAGTTAACAGAGGGATAGATTTGTCACACTATTTTCACTTTTAGGGACAAAAATTTGATTTTTTATCTTTTGAGTACAAATTTGTTAGCACCTTACATATTTAGGGACGAAAATAACTATTTACCCAATTTTAAATTATAATTATAATATTTTTAAGGTTAAGTTACTCATAAATTTCATTATTTAACAATCTTTTATTAGATTTCTGAATAAATAAATCAATTGGGTCATTAGATTTGTATTTATTTTTAATTGGATCTATCTATCCGAGTGTTTAAAAAAATCAACAATACCTATTTAAAAAACAATTCAAATTCAAGGACCCCATTGGAAAAAATATAATTAGCGATATAATTAAAAAAAAGTTCAAGAACTTACTAAATCATTTTAAAATTATTCCCAAGCTTTCATGGTATTCTTCTCAAGTCTCTCCATGCGACTTCTAAATCCAATATTGTAATATTGATTAAATTTACACAAGTATTCTCGTATCTTTAGGTCATTATTTCCACCTCTTCAAATTAATATTTTTTACCTTTATAAGTTTTTGAATTCGTATTCTCACCTTGGTAGGTCCAATCAACACAAGTATTATTTCATAAATTTTTCAGACTTCACCCTACAATAAACATTGTATTAAACTCATACAACTAACTCAATTATACTTACAAAACACATTTAAGAAGTATTAATCCCCTAAACGCACTTCTAGTTTTCCCTTATAAGTTTTGTTTGAACATACTATTATGAACCAATATGGGGTACATTATTTTTTTCTACGGATCGTCCTCGAAAATACTTTTGTTATAACAAAGTAAATATACTCTTAAAAGAAAATGTGCAAGTTTTGTGTATAATGTAGCGCAAGAGAAAGTTAAAACAAGAAAAACATGTAACTTAATAAGAACTGAGCATCATAAGCAAGGTGCATGTCAAGTGTTTGATGAAGCGAAACAAAGATAAAAATAATATGAAGAAGAGTGCAACACAAGAAAAAAATGGAAGAAAATGTCTACGAAGAGTGATAAGTCCTGTGGAGATTTGCCACAAAGGTTATAGAAATATTTGATAAGAATCAAGGTTTGGTCAAATCAAGAACCCAAGAGAAACTTCCTCTCACACAATGCAAAATTTTTATTCAATTCAAATGTGTCTACATAAGACAAATGAATGATTATTTATAGTCAACAAGTGGTGTATCTCTCCTCTTTCTTTCCAATGTAGGACTTCAACCACATTCCTAACTCAAAATTACACTAAAAAAATCTAAACAAAAAGTAATTTTTGTCCATAACTTTGTGCTGAACTTTGTGCCCAATTTTTATCATTATAGATGCAGATTTAGGACTTGAGAATAGAAATATGACTTGTAGGTAATCTTCAAAGCTTTCAAACGCATCAAAGAACGCTTAAAACAGACATCTAGAACTCAAGTTATGTTCAAAACATTTGAGCAATATGGGCTATTCACTCATTGATATTTGGATTATTCACTCATTTGAATAAATTGGAGCAATTTGAGTTCTTCTTCCAGGTTAGTCTTTGGGCTCAAGGCAATGTTGATATCTTGGGCCAATGCTTGAGAAAAGAAGTAGTTCACTTCATGATCCAATACTTCTTGTGTTTCCTTTGATCTTACCCTTATCATGAGACCTCCTAATCCTTATAGTGCACTACTGGACTTTTAACATGTTGGACTTTCTTTGTCTTCATCACATACTTAATGCACTATTTTTTAATACACTTGTAATGATGTTACACACACTCAAGAAAAAGCATCCAACCTTTTTAATCAATGAATAAATAAAATAATTGATTAAGGTTTTGTGAATGTCTATAAATAAGTGATATTTTTGTATGATTTTTAATTTACTTTTAAATCACTTCATAGGTCACTAGAGTATTTAGCATATTTTAGTTAGGTTTTCTAAAGTTTTTTTTAGGTTTAATTATTAATTTGGTCTTCAAATTATTTTAAAATATTCAATTTGGTTCTCGAGTTTTTAAATAATTCAATTTGGTGTTCAAGTTTTTTAAAAATACATCAATTTGATACTTTTCATCCAATTAAGTTCACCTTGTTAGGATTACAAATACTAATGATTATTATTTACGAATAATGATGGTTAAAAGACACTTTTAATCGTCATTATATTTATCGTTATTTTTTATAAAAAAAATCATAAAGGAACCATAATTTTGGAGTTGAAGAACACAAAAGTGAACAATTAGGAAGTGTATTCAATTCAAACAAGAACACTTATTAATTTTTTAGCAAAGGAATTTACATCAATGCTCTTCTAAAAATATATCCACATATACTACGAATTAGTCTTCTTGTTAGGTGCAACAGCTTTGGGCTTGGCAGCGGGCTTGGTCACAGCTTTGGGTTTCATATACTACGAATTAGTCTTCTAAAAAAAATTAACGTTTAATATCAAGTTCCAGTATTTGTTTTTAATTAAAAATAACATAATTTAATAAAGTTAACTAATTTTTAATATTAATAGATGAGAAGTATGTGTTTTTTTACTTATAATTGAAATTAAATAAAATATTAAATAATGTCATTATAGTTCAAATATCATAATTTTTACTTTTATTAAATAAATTTTTAATTTATATGTAATAATCGTAAACATAAAAAAATATGGGATGGAGGAAGTACTATTATCATTTAAATATATATGGCCAAGAAAATTAAGAGTAATGAACTTGGTGATATTCATGACTCGAGAATACAGCAATTAAATAAAATTCAATTCAGCACTGAAATTCAATCATAAAGTAAATGCTCCGGGAAGTACTACCAACTTGTAGTTCTCA
The DNA here is from genome assembly GCA_013407115.1 of Glycine latifolia. Lineage (NCBI taxonomy): Eukaryota > Viridiplantae > Streptophyta > Magnoliopsida > Fabales > Fabaceae > Glycine > Glycine latifolia. Next base: position 609,199 of record CM023948.1, on the reverse strand, counting down.
AAGTAAAACGGATAATGCATAAACCAAGTAGCCAACAAATTACAACAGAAAACGAAAACATGAATGAAAAAAAAATGAAAAAGGAAAAATGAAAGAAAAGAATAAGGGGCATTCCGAGAATCGAACTCGGGACCTCTCGCACCCAAAGCGAGAATCATACCACTAGACCAAATGCCCAATTTTATATATTTATGATCTTCAAAAAATATATACAATATAAAATATCGAATTATTTTACAATTTTAAGCACTATTTCTGTTTTTAGTTACAAAAGGACTATTAAATGAATTTTAGCTGTCCAATTACAAAATGCATGGTTTGCATTTTGTATTTGGATGGTAGAGAAACAAATTCGAAGGCTAATGCAAATTAATCTTAAGAAAATGCTACTACTTCTTATAGCAGGAAAAACATTAAAAACAATAGGAAGAGGTAATTTAATTACTATTTTTTTTTAAAGAAGATGTAATTTAATTTGGATTGACTCTTAACCTGGTATTTTTTTCTGTGCATGGATCAGATACAATATGATGCAAGAAGTATGTTAATATATGGCAGGCGATTAATCATTTTCAAAGAAGATATATAGATAGAGTTTGCTGATGTACATGAATCCTATCAAATAATGGAGTTTTTGCTAGCTTCCTAATCAAATAATATTAATTTGAGAAGCCACATTCTGGTAGTTAAAAAAATTTATAATACATTTTGACTAATGACTAGTGTAACTATATAACAGGTTTTGAAGTGGAAAACGTTTGACGAAAATTCGGTGATCAACATGCCATATTCATTATAAAAGTTTCAAAATAAAATTTTAAGAACCTTTGCATTGTAGTTAATTAATATCAAACGAGGAAAGCACAGGCTGTTTATGAATAAGATGAGTAAAAATTGCATTGAAAATATAACTCAGGTAGAACTACAAGTTTATAACTAATTTCTACTCATGATGCTTTAACTATATGATAATGTAAAAATCTTAAAATTAGTATATTCTAATTAAATTATTTATACTAAAAAATTATATTTAAGTAAAGCGATATGTTAGTAACTGCTACTTTTTTTTGGACAGAAAATTGCCACTAATAGCTCTTTAAACAACATACTAGATGAAAATATAATGTTTTTTAAACTTTTCAAGAGCAACATAGCCAAGACCTTTGTCTTGCAAAAAACATTGATGATTGAATTGCTTATGAAGGATAACTATTTAATAGTGAATATACAAAATATGGATTTTATTGATAATGTTAAATTAACAAGAACGACTCAATCAGGAAATTATTTAGCCCAACCGCACTGAAGCCAAAGATCTTAATAGAGTTGATGTGTCAGAAACCATCATTTTGCTTTAGCCAGCGAAGCTTTGCTATACATTTATATAAAAAAATTAGGGCTTAGATATGTTGAACTAGCACTATTATCAAATACTAAACACTTATGTTCATGTTTTGAACTTGGCTTAGATACCAAACACACAGGAATTAACATCCAACGATGCAACCACTAACCAGTATCCACTTTGAATTCAGCAGGAAATCATACAGTCAATACCATTATATATCAGCAACGACGCGTGGATAAATATTGAACAACATCAAGCTTGCTATTATTTGTTAAAAGACATTGTCCAAATGCTACATTGTCATAAATGCAGTATTTCCTCTCATACAAGATATAAGACGAGTGTAAATTGATTTTTTCTAACATGAGAATGGCAATAAAGCAATTTGACAAGTTAATATAATACAAGACAAGATCATAAAAACCTTCTTATGCTTCTTATTTTTACTTAAAAATTTAAAGTCGGCCAAGAAACATTTTAACTAGCTTTATCTTGACAAAATCCTAAAATAATGAGGATGATTTTTTTGCCGAAGGGGAATTTTCTTTTTAACTATGAGTTTCCAAGCTACTCCATAAAGTGTTAGAAGAGAAAAAATATGATTTTGCGTGAAAGATAAAGATTAAAAGTTATAAAAAAAGAGTTATAAATCAAAATAATAAAGAAAAAACAGGAAAAGATGATGACTATAAGACATTCAAATTCTAATCATAACATAGGAGGGGAAAAAAGAGAAGAAAAGTCACCTATTATTAAAAATAAAAGTTTTAGAGACCATATAATCAATACAAAATTACATCTAACAAGTTAAAATGACTTATTGTAACATATTATTTAAAATGGCTCACCATGGATCATTCATTAATAACGTTTTTGATTTAATGATTAGCTAACCAAACACATGTATTTTACACAAATCTTAAATCAACATTTTGTAACTTTAACTTCACATAAAAATAGAATAATTTTTTTAAAACTCACCAGTTAACCGAAAATGTTGCAAGTGGTTCAGCTTGGCTAACACTTTTTTTTTATCCTTTTTTTTTTTTAACTCACTACATTTCTGTCTTCCAATTGTCTTCTTTTCAAAAACTCTAGAAAAACAATTTTACCCTCTCTTTTATTTTTCTACACCCATTTCATTGTGTATTCATACACTCTATTATGTGTATGTTTTTTATAGATCACAAATACTCTCTATGACCTTTAGATATTTATTATAGTTGCATGCTTAAGACTTGAACTCAAGATTTTTCCTGGTTAAACTAGAACAACTCACCATTAATTAATCTACATGTTCAGTGGTTTGTTATGTAATTATGCATATGGGTTTATACACATAACAAAATTATAATTTATTTATATTTTTTAATTATAATATAAGCTATACCTTTTCAATAGTAATCAAATCAATTATGATAACAATTATCTTAATGACACGCATATTACCTTTTTTAAATATCAACAAGCTTAATTGATATAATTTTCCTTTTTAATTGAAATCAAATAAATTATGATCCAAATTTATATCATAGTTAATTCGATTACTATTAAAAAAGGTAATTTGCATAATAATTAATTTTATTACTATTATAAATAGTGTTATAAAATCCGATTTGATCATTGACTCAATCGAGATAGTGAGTCAGTGGTTCAACCAATGGATTAGTAATTGGTCCGGTTTGGCCGGTCTATATTAAAAAATTCAAAATTATATTATATATACGTATATCAATAACATTATTTAATTAATAAAAGTTCATCCATAATTTCATACTCAAAAATCCAAAATAACAATTGAATTATTCAAGTTGATAACAAAAATAAAGTGTATTAATAATAAAAGAGAGTGTAAATAGCAATTAGCCCATTTCGAAATACAAAATAAAAAGTGCACAAAGCAATTAAAGGAGTACAAGAAGTAATATATTGACATGGATCAGGCAATTAGGCCCAAATAGAAGAAAAAACCCTAATCCCTACGGTATATAATGCACTCTTCCTACTCTTGCGCCTCATTGTCTCCCTTCTCTCTTCTTGCTCTTGCGCGCCGTGTCTTTTCCGCGCCTCGCCTCACCCCGTCGCACCTCGCCCCTCATCGCGCCACACCTCATTTTCCCTCTTCTAGCTCTTGCGCCTCATTTTCTCTCTACCTGTTGGTCTGCTACCCTTTTTCCTCTTCTCTCTTCCTGTTGGTTTGCTACCCCCTTCCAGGTCATCGACATCTTCATTCACGTTATCAGTGATGAGGTCACGTGCAGCGGTGGTTGAATGGCGATGACGACGTGCACAATCCAGTCCGGGTTTTTAAAACCAGCTGAGTCGTCAGATTTTCTCAAAATCGGCCGAATTTTACCGGGTCATCCCAAGTCTCATGCTTGAACGGTTCAACAGTGAAACCGACCCGGTTATGTCACCGGATCCCGGTTCGACCGACCGCACTGAACCGGGTTTTATAACTATGATTATAAATAGTAATTCATTTTTTAATAATTTACTTTCAATTAAAAATGTTATTTGTATACTACTTAATTCGATTATTATTAAAAAGGTAAGTTATATCATAATTAATTTAGTTTTTTTTATTGTTATTAAAAGACAACTTATATCTAAAACTAATTAAAAAAACAAAATGTGTTTCCCATATGTATCATGTACAACATAAATGTGTTTCCATTATATGGAGGACACAAATTCAATTCAATTCATAATAAAAATGTGATTTTGTTGATCAAATTATATAATAGAATTGTATTTTTATTGTTTATTTTGTTTGCACCCCTCTTTCACAATGAAAACACATTTATGTTATGCATTTTGATCAACGGAACCATGTTTGTATCAAGGATATTTTTTGAAAATAGCAAAAACCAAACAAAGAATGACATGGGAAGAGCAGAAAGCTAGATGAGAACAACAAATCAAGCCATTTGATTATGCAACAGAATCACAGTTTCATAGTGCATCTTGTTACGGGGAAAAAATGCACAACAGAATTGCGATTCCATTGTTCAAGAGGGGTTAAAAATATATTGTGCAACGGAAGTATGATTCTGTTGTATAATGTGTAACGAAATCAAACTTCCATGGTATAATTTTATTTATTCTTTAAATAGTCTGACATTTTTTTATGTTGAACAACACTTTATGCAACACATAGGAGACACAACAGAATCGTGTTTTTGTTATGTTGCATAACAAAATCTTGATTCTATTGTGTAACATAATATGTTATAAAACGAAATCATAATTTTGTTTTGTCTACGAAAATGGAAAAGATACTTGTGTGAAGAGAGGGAAAGAGGAAAAAGAGAATGAATGAATGAAGAAAGAAAAAGAGGGAGAAGAGAATGAAGAAAAGAAAGGTAGAGAAAGGTATTTTGGTAATTGCTCTTGGCTGGAAGGGGTCAAGAGAAATTTAGTTGTGGCCAATAGTAATGCCCAAACAATAATTGGCTCAGTGACAAAAATATGAGGAAGAAAACTCTTAACAATAATTAGCCCATAATCGGGTATGATTCTGTTCCTGTGGCCTCTTTGATTGTAGAAATTGAAAAAAAGATTTGGTGTTGTAGAAATTATTTAACACTATTGACCCAACTCACCTAAGTGATTTGTTGCTTTGAAGCATTATTCCCCTTAACCACAACACTTGGGTTCAAACCATGCATAAAGAAGACGAGAGTTAAGAAGAGAAGAGTTATTCTAAAATACTTTTTTTTTCATTAATTAGTTTTCCTTTTAAATATGAGTTTAATTTTTAAATATATAAACTATAAAATAATGTAAAAAATCTTAATATTAGTATATTCTAATTAAATTGTTTATACTAAAAATTTGGATTTAAATTAAGTTTTTTTTATCAGTTGTTAGTTTTATTAAATAAAACGGTGTTAGTAATTGCCACAGCTCTTTAAACAACATATTTCTAGATGAAATTTTAATGCTTTTAACTTTTCAAGAGTAAGAAAGCATACCTTTGTCTTGAGAAAAAAACATTGATGATGGAATTGTTTATGAAGAATAAATATTTAATATTGAGTATACTAATTATGAATTTTGTTGATAATGTTAAATTAACTAAGAGTCAAAGAGTATAACTTAGTTGATTAAGTAATAATGTTTGAATTATTGTAAATTTTTTGATATTGTCTTTAATTTTTACCAATAATTTTTTTATAACAAGAATGACTCATTATCAGGAAAACATTAGCCATCCGAAATGAAGCCAAAGATCTTGGGAAGCTTGGCTATACATTTATATAAAAAAATTAGTGCTTGGATATGTTGAACTAGCAGTATTATCAATTATGAAATACTATACTTTTATGTGCATGTTCTGAACTTGGCTTAGATGCCAAACACAAAGGAAATAGCATCCAATGATGTAACCAGTATCCACTTTGAATTCATCAGGAAATCATACAGTAAATAAAAAACATTACTACCATTATATATCAGAAACAACGCGTGAATGAACATTGAGCAACATCAAGCTTGACACTGTTTGTTAAGACTCTCACATCGGACATTGTCCAAATACTACATTGTCATAAATCCAGTACTTCCTCTGTCCAAATCCTGAACATAGATAAATATATTTTTTAAATTACTCTGCTAAAAAAGAGATAAACCCCTTAATAAACAAAAAAAAAAGTGGTAAAACATAGATAATTAATTAGTGTCTTAGAAGCTGAAAAGGACTGAATAAAGTATCAATATGCTACAATGATGAGAGCCATAAAGTAAGTGCCTATCCACTCTAAATGTAGTAAACATGAAAGATGAAGCAAGTAAGAAAATAAAATAATAAACGAAAGAAGAGGATGAACAGAATCAAGTATCATATAATACATAAATAGGTTCCATATGAGAATTCTACTACGTGGCAAACCTCTAAAATGCTAACCTGACACAGGCTTCATTGTCGTGGCCAAATTGGCAAATTGTATATACTCTTTTTTTTTGCAGCATGTGATTTTATTATTATGTAACAGGTGCTTTTATATATTTAATTTTTTTCAAATTATTAAAATTTATTTTATGTAGAATTAAAAATTTTAAGCCTCGCATCAACAACAAATTCTAATGGGCAGTTGACTAGAATCCTATATAGCTATCTTGTTCTGTATTTCTTCCAAATCATTAGCATGCTTAAAAACACAAAAATAAACCAAAATACTCAACTTCACCACATTAACAAGGGCACTAAAAAAGAAAACATAGTGGTGATTCATTAATTGTTTAAACAAACAACTCTATCTCTCATAAACAAATATTAAATGAAGAGTGTTGTTTAGTACGAAAAAGCACGAATCATGTTAATATTATTTGTTTTGAACTATAGTACATAATCAGTTAAGTAAACGAGATATTTAAAAAAAAAAGTTATAATCTGTCAATCACTGTAGTCTAAAATTCAAAAAGTTATATGACTTAAATGATAATATATTTACATATGTTTAAAGACTAAGTGACTTTTGATAAATCTACAATTGAAGGAGATTTATAAGGCCATTACACATGGTTTTTGCATTAATTCGAAAGAAATTTAATTGAAAAATGATCTTATGATAAATGATCGTTTTTAAGTTATGAAGGTAGGTAAATGAGCATGAGAAGGTCGATGGTGTGAAAAAGGAAGAATTTAATCTTCTTAACTGCAAAGATATATATTACTTTCGTCTCTTCTTATATCGATTATTCACTTTTTTTAGGGGCCGACCCCCAATGTGAATGATCTTTACCTATCACATGTGAGTTTTCCCTTGGATTTGGAAAAAAAGTTTTAGGCACATAAAACACGTGACTGAATAAAATGAACGGCAAATGAATGTTGTAAACTCCTTCTGATATTATCATAGGCGCACAGTAAAAGCTCACAAGTAAGTTGTCCTTTATATGATAGTCTCTGGTCACCCTCTCTTATCCCTTTGTCTGAATATATAGATAATAAAATTAAAATTTTCTACATTGTGAATATCATTCTTTAATGTTGTCATTTTCCTACTTGGTTCTAAAAAAATGACAAGTAGATTAGATCCTTATCCTCGAAGAATCCAGATAAATGAGAAATTATGTAAATATAACAACCAAGATGACACTAATTAATTGTGTAAATTTGCTATTGATACTATAATGATCACCAAAAGGTATAGTTTAGTTGATTTAGTAATGTACGTGAGTATAATAAATCTACTAATATTATATTTAATTCTTAGTGATAAAAAAAATACTCATTAACGATCAATTAAAGTTGTGAAGAAATTAAATTGTTGTAAAATTATGAACAAGTAGATGCAATGAATTTAAGAGAAACGAATCTGGTAGTTATATTTAAATATTTAATATTGACTTGGTGGTAAAAAAATAAAAAGAATGAAAGACTAGTAGCATACTCGTATCTCTTTATTAATAAAAGTTAATAAATTAATTATTAATATTTATCGATAAAAAAATTAAAGACTTGTCAATTATATACACTCATCGCCAAGAATTAGGTTTACATCGGGATCCAATGTGTTGCATGGCCATGCACCAAAGTAGGTGATAGGGAAAAGTAGAGGTGAGTTCTTTACAAAAGTAGCGAGTGGTTGCGATTTCGTGGACACTAGTCGTGATTTTGTGGCTTAAGTTAGGCAGTGTAAGGGCAATTTATTTTTCTTTTTTCCAAAATGGAAATGCAAGTTCACGTCCTTACTCGCCTGGTTGTCTTTCCATTTATATGAATGAAAAAAAACTTGAGATTACTAATTTTAGCTCATGATGACGTAAACGTCCTCACGTAATCTACAAGGGAAATTACATCATTGATGAGCACGTTGATAAAATTTGCTACGTGACAAAAGTGATTTACAATATTATGCATTAAAACTAGTATATATATTTATAATTATAACCTTCATCACTTGTTCATTGTCGCTAATTTTTTTCTCCTAGTTTTACAAATTCACATCATTTTTAAGGTACGAATAAATCTGTTTTAAACTATGTAAGGACATGGTAATCATTATTAGAATGAGCTTGAGAAAAGGAAATTAATTCTGAACTAATTAATTGATCTAGCTGCATATATTTGAGACAAATTAAGAAATTATTTATACTAGAATTTACTAAACTACGAACATGCCCGTCAATGATTATATATATATATATATATATATATATATATATATATATATATCTTATGCTTCAAATTTTGCAGTTCTCAAATATATCTTATATGGTACGCCAACCATATTATTTATGACAATAAGAGAATGCACATGTGGTATATAAGTTACTATATATATTTCAATCCATAACTAACTTTTTTTTATAGGCAATCCATAACTAAATTAATTCTTAACTTACATAATCCATAACTCACATTATGCATGACAACACCAAACTTCAACTACTCATATAACGTAATGATGTTATTAAGCCTGAACACACTCTATAAGAGCTTAGGTTTATATATCATCATATATATGATTTATATAAGCATGCATATAGCTAGACAATTAATCTCCATTGAGTAATCGCATAGACGACCAGATATCCTCGATGCTCCAGTAGTTGCTGTTGTTGTTGTTGGTACAACAACTTGATTGATCATTGATTGTAGGGAATTGAGGTTGAAATGGCTCAAAAGTTGCTTGGTATGAGAGTGGAGAGAAAGTCTCATTTGGATATGCCATGGTGGACACCTTGCTAGTGCTATTGCTTGCTTGATGATCATTATTATTACTCTCTGTTGAATTACCATATTGTTGTGAAGTCTCAGCTTGCTTAATGTGCTTCTGGATCCTAGTTCTCCAGAAGTTCTTAATCTCATTGTCAGTTCTTCCTGGAAGATGCTTTGCAATTTTGGACCATCTGAAATTAATTAAGTTAATTAAAATTGTAGAACCTCTAATAATCATGACATGATGAAAACTAATAAATGGAGATGGTGAAAGAGTGTGTAACTAAATCATATGTGCGTGTTTGTGCGTAAAAAAGGGAATTTCATAATAAAAAGAAAAACATTAATTAAATAAAAAAAGCTTACAGTTGATACTAATTAAAAGTTGCCAATGGGGATGTCACATTTTATTTGTAAAAAATAAGAAGAAAGTAACAGCACCAATATTAAACATGTATCACGTGTTTGATTTAGATCACCATGTTCCTTGGCTGAGAATAAAAGTGATGAATGCTAGTCTCGCAATCTCGCATATAAAAAGACTATGGTTATAAGATGCTGAAGGTCCCTTTGGAAATTGGAATGATGCCTTTGCTTTGCAGCAGTGACTCCAAGGTCACCAAATCAAATTTCTCAATATACAAGCTTCAGGTAGAAAGTGTGATTCAATTCTAACATTTCCAATTCTCTCATATTGATATCACATTTTTCTCATATATATATTCAATAAAATTCTTCCTGTTATATCATATACTACCATCTATCGTACTTATATTTTTCTCGCTTTTCTTCCTTTCCTAATTTGGGTGATGGCTAAGATTTGGTGTCCATCAATATTTTTCCTATTTTGACACTCAAAAACTTATTGTTACTTCATCACTTCTCTTTGTTCAAGAAAAGCCACGTGCCCTAAATATGTAGCTGTTTTTTTAAATCCTAGATAATAACATTTGTCTTTTCTTTCTTCAACAAGAAAAATAATACTTAGACATACATTATGTTATAAGATACTTAGTAAAAAAGAGATAAAAGAAATAAAAATATATGTATTTTAGATATTATGATATGATAAAAAAAAATATAGAAAAATAATAAATATAGAATAGGTGTTTAAAAAAAAGTTGAAGATGCCAAAGATACTAGAGTGAGCTAGCTAGTATGTCTCTGTGCTCTGTGGAAGTCTGTCATCAAGGACACTCTTTACTATTCCACCTGTATTGTCATAAAAAGCCCCAAAATGCATGCTATTGGTTTGGGTTTATTTCACCCAAACTCTGAAATTTTTCGGTCATATGATATACAGTGCTATTCAATGTGCTCCACTTGATATTTGCTTATAAAAAGTTTAAAAACAAAAAATGTACCCCACTTGACTTCCATGAGCTCAGCCTAAAATAGAAGCTGATCTAGTCCAAACTAGTCGGTTCTCAATCGCTATATATAGAGTTAGCCAATTGTAAAATAAACTATAGAAAATTTAATAGCTTCAATTACACTAATTAATAAGAGTTATAAATCAACGTATAATATATAAGTATGTTTTAGAGTGTATAAAAGGGTTGGAATATCTCTTATATTAATTTAATAAGTCATATATTTGTTCTTAAAGAAAAGTTGTTTTACTTTCTATTAATATAACTTGACTTAGGTGTTCCTCCTTTTTATTCATATCTATATATCTTAATTACTCTAGTTTTTATATCAAATTATAGAGGCTAAAATTAACATTCCTCTCTCATAACCAACATCCAACTTTCAGAACAAATAAAGTACATATATACTTCGAAGTTCAAATGTAAAAACAAAAAACAAAACAAAAAAAAACACTTTGCATTTAATGAATTCGTCGTGATTTTTTTTCAAAAAGAAGCACGTGGAGAAATTTTTAATGAAGGAAAAAGAGGAGGGAATTTAACAGTGAAGCCTCTTCATTCCTTATGTTCTTAAAAAACTCAGGGGAATCGAACGAGAGAAAGAGAATTATTGAAAGGAACAAAAAGGAAAACATATAACATGTACGTACCTTAAAGAAAAACCCTCCAATTTCTTGCATATGGATAAAATCACAAGCAATCATTTTGACGGTTCGAAATTTTTTTATATAAACATACGAAGAGGAATATTTCTTATGACCATAAGTTTTACGAACCCCCATGTGTTGCAATCTTTTTCTTGTATAAAATAAATTCTCCCAACCAGAGTTCTCTCCCCCACTCAAATTGTTTTCCATGACCGTACTATACTAAGGCTTATAGTCGTTTATATGCTTCCAAAACCAAACACTACATTAATTAGAAGACAACCAAGACCTTCTTCTATCTTTCGAATGTAAAGAGAAAGTTGGTGATTAAATGTTCTACCAAAATTAAGATCAAGAAAGTAGAAAATATACAGTTTATACCCTTTATTCTCTTATTACGATTATAATATATCATGTCAAAATTATGATTATAATATATATTCACCTATTGCCCCACTTTGCATGAAGTTCTATGATCAAAAGCTGTTCTTCGGGTGTAATGTTTCCTCTTCTAACATCAGGACGAAGGTAGTTTAGCCAACGGAGTCGACAACTCTTTCCCGTTCGTTTAAGACCTATGAAAAAAATCAAGATGATGAATGACCATATATATCACCCTAGGGTTTATGAAAGGAAAATAATTAAGGGAGAAAAATTAATTAATGAAAAGAGGTGGAGAATAATCAATAATTAATATATAATTAAAAGGGTGAAGTATATTTACCAGAAGCTTTGGCTAAAGAGTTCCAAACACCTTCACCGTGATTTGCAATATAGTTTATCAAGATCAAGTCTTCTTCCATGGTCCATGGTCCTTTTCTCACTTCTGGATCATGAGATGAGTTGCATGGTTTTTTGTCCATTATTTTGTGTGCATGCTAGAGAGAGAGAGAGAGAGATAGAAAGCTTAATGAGTGTCGGAGGGTTTAAATAGAGGAGAATTACAAAATTTGTTATTTGTAATAATGCATTTGTGTTAGTAATAATAACACACGGTTTTACGTGCCTAACTATGTTAATCTTATTAACATGCATGCATGAATATTAAAAAATTAAGTATATATTAATTAATTTGCAAACATGACTATTATGTTGTTTCTTGGATAAACTTTAACTTACAAACTAATTAATATCCCTTCGTCCTCTAAAGCCATAAAAGTATATGCATCAGAAGCATGTGGTGTGTTTATATGTTGATACATTTTTCAAAAGAGGAAGGGAGAAAATATATTTTAAAATTAAAATATTACAAATCTTATTGGATAATGGAAGGTAACCATACAACTCTTTAAAGTATCGAAAATAATTTGTCAACACCACGAATCTATTTGACATCAAGAGAAAAATATAAATATGATAGATTATTGGATGTAATAGAAAGAAAAATAGAAAAAAAATTATAAATGTTAATGAGATGTTATATTCACATCTAATTACTATTAAAGTATATACATTTTTAAAAAATAAAAAAATGTAAAATGTAATTAAGTAAAGGCATCATCTTTCACAGCACCATTATTTATTATTTATGAATCAAATTTCATTAAAATTTGACTATTTAATTAATAAATATTAATATCACATGCATCTTATCTTATTGTAATACATTTAATAATTTTTTTATGTAGTAGAAATTTTATCTTCGATAGAGCAAATATACATACATTACAGGAGAATTCTACAAGGAAAAAGGTTTATATATATCAATATTTATATCGCTTCATTTTTTAGTCCTTAAAAATTATAAACATTATATAATTTTAATATCTGATGAAGGATGAAAATTACATTGCTTTGTAAAATATAAAGATTCAAAACAAATAAAATTAAAAAAAAATACTAAAATACAAATAAAAAAGCTCAAGGATCAAACCTGATTTAAGCTCTATTTATAAAATAAAAAATAATCAGTGCCCCATAATTGAATCAACGTCATGTTCATATATCATAAGTAATAGCTAGGTTAATTTCATGTTATATATATTTGTTTTTTTTTCTAATGTAGGTCTGAACGTACCCATGCCATTATATATTAAAATTAAGCTATCAGTGTGTGTGCGCTTGTTTAATTTTGTACTAATTTATATGACTGACCCATCATTTTATACGAGCTCAAATATATTTTTTGTCTTTTCGAAATGGACAAAGTTTAGATTTTATTTTTGTAAAAAAAATATAATTAATTATTTGATAAAATAATAATTAATCTGTGATTTTTTTTAGTTTGGAATAAGGTTCACTTGTATTCAAACTTATTATGATAATTTTTTTATATTAGTTAAACATATAATCAATATAAATATTACATTTTTTACATTAATTATATATAAAAATGTAATTGAAAATCATATATATATATATATATATATATATCGAAAATGAAAAAGAAAAAGTGATGCAGACAACATATCCACTTCCATATTATAACAAGATAAAATTTTAAAGAATTTTAATTTATAATATTAAATAATGGTATTATTTTTTAATTAAAAATAATATTTGATTTCAATAAAATTCAATCTCTCAATATGTATATAGACATTACAAGGGTAAACAGTACATCATGTTAAATGTATGTCGCATATTTATTATTATATCGATTTTTATATTTATGAAATTAACTATTAATATAATAGATTATATTATTGAGATAAATATTATTATTTGATTAATATTTATATTGAATAAAGACCATGCTGATATGAAGGTAAGTTAATTTAAATTGTTTAATGAGAAATATGTAGTTATAATGGCATCTGTAGAGACCAGAGAGAGAGAGAGAGATGATATTATTAATTAAGATCCCTTGTAGTTTTTTTTCCTTCCAAATGCCCTTCAATTACCTATATAGATGATTAAAAAAATATTTTAAATGATGAAATCATCTTGGTCAAAAAAAAATGATATCATCCCATACTTGTTTTAATTTACTAAAGTGGGGGAAACTTATTCATGAAATCTACCCCAATTAATTAAACATTGATTTATTGTAAGTTTTTTTTAGCATTTCTTTCATCTCATAATAATTATCATGTCAAAAAATTTCAAAATAATTATTATTCAGGTTTTTAATATAATAATATTTACTTTTTTGTTGTACTTTTTTCACTTATATCCTTATAATATTAATATTAATGGTGGACAACACAAGTTAAAAATAAATTAATGATGATAAAATTAATTTTATAAAATTATTATTCTTTTTTGTTATTTATTAATTTTTTATCTATGTAAAATAATTTAGGATAACAATTATAATAAAATAAAGGGAATATCTGAGTTTAATTCTTATAAATAAAAAAAACTACGAACAATTTATCCTAAATATTTAGAATATAAATATTATATTAAAGATAATATTAATTTGCTAGTTATATATATTTTTATCAATAAATATTAATAATTAATATATTATATAAGTGAGGGGATTTTAATCCATAATATTCTTGTCACTCCAACCCTTATATCCTCTCAACCACCAAGCATGAGAAAATATATTTAATAGAAAAATAGACACAAAATTTTACTGAAAATAATATATTTTATGAGAATATATGTAGCAAATTATAATATAATTTTATATTGTAATTTAATCATAATTTTTATCATGATAAATTTGTTGATTTTTTAAGTATGATAAATATTTTAAAAATTATATCAAAAATAATTTATAATTAAACGATAATGTAAAATTATTTTACTACATCATTATTAAACTCATATTTTATAACATACAAATATTTTTTCTAATTATAAGTGCATATAAATATAAAATATTACATGTGAATAAATATTTAATTTTTTTGTAAAAATTAAAATTTTGTTAATTTTAATGCTTGAAAATGTTAAAATTTAAGAATTAAAGAAATTAAAAATAATTGATATTTTTCCTCCTCACAGTTATGTATATTTTTTTTTCTCCTCTATTCATGAGTACACAATACCCAGGGCTGGCTGTGATCGAACCACCTTATGAATCCCTTTGTTGGCTCCGTACCAATTTATAATGAAAAATATTTTATTTGTCCATTAAAAAATAGAAAGTAATTATGTATTATAATTTTAGTGATATTTTAATTTTTAGTACATCATAAATACTAATAGTTTCGAAATATTTTAGTACATCATAAATTAAATATTTAAGAAATTCAATTTTTAATTTGGTAAATCTTATAGAGATTTTATGATTAGATAAGATTTTAATTTGAATTTAAAATATTTTAATTTTGATCTTTCTATATCATGTGCACATATATCAACGGTACTGATGTAAAAAAATATTTTTTAATCAATGTAGAAAAAATCTTTTTTTAGTACTTCTCTCTCAATTATGATGTATTAAAAATTAGGATTTTAATCTCAATCATTAATTTTTTTAATTATAAATTGACAATTAAAATCCATTTTTCACATTTATTATTTTAAATTTCTTCTAATTTGAAACATTCTCTTTCTATATATATATATATATTGTATTTTTAATTTTGATCTCATGAATATATGTTTATATTTGTATGAAAAATACTAATAGTTAATATGATAAATTTATTTAATAAATATTTAAAATATAATTACAAAATCTACTTTGTTTTTTCATCATTATCATCTTAAATTAGAATTATATAAGATATTTGGAAATCTATAATTGTTTGAATAAATATCAATATTCACAAATATTTATATATAAATTTTATAAATATCTATATACTAAGATATATACTTACAAAATTATACAAAATAAAAATATATATTAAAAATTATAATAACATTAAAATATATAGATAGTATTTGAATTATGCTATTTAACGAGAAGAATAATGATTCTGCCATCAAGAATTTGGAGACGCAAATGGGACAAATGGCGAAGCAATTGGCAGAACAATCAAGTGCAAATTTCTCTAGAAACACACAAACCAACCCAAAGGAACATTGTCAAGCCATTACAACAAGGAGTGGTAGGATGTTAATTAGGTGAGGTAAGTAGTGAAAATAAAGATGAAGTTGAAGAAGAAAAAGATATTGAAAAAGATAGTGGGGAAGAAAATAGAGAAAAATATGAGAGAAAAGATGAAAATGATAAAGAAAAGGAGAAGTTGAAAGGGAAAAGGGTGATTGAGAAAAATCTTTCTAACGTGAGGTTTCCATATATCCTACATGGGAAAGAAGAAAGAGAAGGATGAGCAGCAGTTTGCTAAATTTATTGATATTTTTAAGAAATTACATATTAATGGAGTTCAACTTATTTTGTTCATTATAGTCTAACTTGGTATTGCTTCACTCATTTACTAAGTAAATAACTCAAAATCTCATAAATTTTTTAAGGAGAAAATTTTTCTTAGTTTCGAAATATGAAAGACCACTTCTTTGTAATAATTTAATTTGTTTCAATAATTATAATCAATATAAAATTGTTGAATGAAAGGGAGAACATTGGGCTTCACCCATCTACCTATATGGACAACTCAAATTATGAGAAACTTTTTAAGGTGTAGTTTTTTTCTAGAGTTTCGTAGGATGAAAAGTGATTTCCTTACAATAATTCAATTTGTTTTGTTCTTTGTAATTCAACATAGAACTTCATGTGGGACAAATGTGAAACCATCATGCTTTACCCATCTACCTGTATAGATAACTCAAATTATGGAAAACTTTTTAAGTAAAAAACTTGTGTACTTATATGATATGATGATGTCATCAAATGATGATATGATGGTGTCATCATGTGTGTTAGATAACTTAAATTATGAAAAACTTTTTTAGGAAAAAACTTGTGTACTAATGTGACATGATGATGTCATTATTTTTATAATATAAATTGATAACAAAGAGAAAAAAATAAAACAAACATAATTTGCAAGACTTAAAAAACTAAATTGTAAAAGACAAAAAGCAAAAAGAAAATATTAAATTGCAAGAAAGAAAAATATTTAAAGAAATTTTTTATTAATAACATAAATTTGATAGTTGAGTGTGAAATGTTTTTTCATTTTCTTAATTAACACGTTTTTAACCTTTTCACCCTTATATTATAAATTAAGTCCCTCTGATTTTGTATATAAATGTTTTTAAGATATCTAGTATATATTTTTTTAGGTTAAAATATTTTTAGTACTTTAAAATAAATAAGTTTTGGTTTTGAAATTTTATAAGTTAGAGGAAAAATAAAAATCTTATTGTTCTTTTAAATATTAAAACTACAAAATATTTATTTCAAATTTTGCCCCACCAAAATTTGAAATCACTAATTTTTTTTTGTCCTTAATGTTAATTTTAATGTAAATAGATAACATTAATTTTATGAATCTAGAAAAAAAAACGATTACAAGTATCATATGCCGAAGTGATACAACATACACTAATATATAGGTGCTCTCTATGATAGTTACTTTACTTTCTGGATGTAAGAGGTTCATGTTAGATTAAGTTTTGTCTACTTTTCAATCTAATTCAATTAAATTTAATTGGGTTGAATTAGATTAGATTTACTTTTTTGTTTTGTCATTCAATTTAACTTAAATGGATAAGATTTAATTGACTATCAGATTGTACCCTTAAAAAAACTGCTATCTTTTTAAGACTTGGAAAAAATTAAAAAAATCTCCAAACTCAAAAATAGTAAGGATTTTTTTTTATAGAATAGTAAGAATATTTTTAAAAACTAATATTCGTAAAATATTTTACTGTTCATATGATAAAGAAAAAAAACAATAAATATATATTCACAATATTATTCGTAAAATAATGTATTATCTTAAAATAAATAGAAAAGATAAACTCTAAAATAATGTATTACCTTGAGAATGAGTTATATTTAGTTTAGGGTTTCAATATTAGTAATTTAATTGTTTGTGAATTGATTTTTGGGCAAATCCAAAACTCCAAACTCATTACTCAATTTAATTTTAATTGATTCATTAAACTAAAATCAAACCAATCTGATAATCATTCCAACCCACAAAAATCCAATTAAGTTGAATTGGATTAGACAGGTTTGCATATTGAGAGATGAGTGTCACATGATAATAAGATCCAAAGAAGTTTTTGAGGGGTGAAAATTAAAGAGCTAATAAATTGAACTACTAAAATTAAAGTTGTTCTTAAAAACATTTGAAAGTATTCTTTTAATTTATAATGTTTGAACTATATTTGAATTTAATTAATTTTATTTATTCAAACTTTGAATCTTAATATACTATATTATATATATATATATATATATATATATATATTGTATATGAACCAAATTTTAGAGTTATTGTAATATTAATTAAACTCAATTTATATCTATATCTATTTTATTTTTTTCATTTTGACACCATATCAATAAATTTTCTATTTTTTCTTCCTTCATTGTGAAAGTTTTACCACTTTAATATTTTATAAGATAAAATAAAATATTAATTATTAATAATAGAATATCTATTATTTTATTGAATATATTTTATGTTTAAAAATTAATTTAAATTTAAAAATATCTATATATAATACAAAATACCCTAACCAAATTTCATTAGCTCTAGTTCTTTCCATGAATCGAAAATTCATGAAGGACGTACATATTTTTGTTTTGTTTTTGGAAGTATAGAATGAAATCGACAAAATCAACTAGAATATCATCAAAACCAATTAATAAAATGTGGTCAGGATTGCTTATAGTGGTAATCAATATTTTTAATGAATGAAGGAAAAGTACACTAAGTATGTGACCCTAAATTAAAGAAAGGATATTGCATCATGATCCATGGTTTAGACTAAAATAAATACAGTTCTTTAGTTAAAGTGACCATTTCCTAACTTAAACAAAGTGAACCACTAGACTGATTATATAATCAAATCAATGTGTCATCTTCCTTAATTTTTCTCACCAACTAGCATTTTTCAGTTCAGACACCAAGGAAAGTTGCATAAAAGCATTGCTACTTTGGCAAATCCGTGTTATGGGTCTTGATATATTGAGTGCATCCGTCACCTTGATCCAACACACTCCACCTCCATTGCTCTAAGGAATACTTTATAATAAAAATTATATAATTATTTGTTAAATATACGATTTTGAAAATTATTAATTTTAAGAAACAATTCTACTTTTGTTTATTATGGAAATTAGAAAATAGATAAATCATAAGTGGATTAGATATGTTGAATAAAGCTCAAAAAAATTTCTCCAATAAACAAATTAATTCAATACTGATTCATGTTACTAATTAATTACAACTAATTAAGAAATTTCTAGAAAAGGGGTGTTTTGAATGGGTCCAGAGCTCGCGTATGCTAAAGAAAACTCTTTGTTCCATGCATTAAGATTCCGATCCCCTTATAGGCATAAGAGTCCAGCAACTACAGAAAAGACCATTATTTGGTTCCTTTACTTGGAAATGTTGTTGATTCCTTTCTAAAATGTTAAGTGCTGAAAGAAGAAGATAACATGTGATTAGTGGCTAGAAAACTATTGAGAATTTGTAATGTCTACTTTATTTACGGATCTTAATTACGAGTCACATGTGAGAGAGCTAAAGTGAACTCGCAAGAACCCATCGCAAACCACACATATTTTGTGGTCAAGTAAGGCTTTATATTTTTTGTCATCAGTAGTAGTAGCTACCAAGATAGGCCACATGCTGTGGATTGGTACGTACTAAGTTAACGACAGTTTCATATTAATATGGATTTAGATTGATTTATCTTATTTTTTCGTCCATAGTCCTTTTCGGCTAGAATATTATTGCTTCCGGTTAAAAAATTTAATTTATCTTAAATTTAGAAAAAAGTACATCTTAATTGAAAACAATTTATTTCAAATTATTTTAAGTTTTTAAAACAAACTTAATGAAAATCTGTTTTGTTACCATGTTAGTGCCTTAGTGGTAGGTGTTGATTTTCCTTATTATTATTATTAGTGGAAACACAGACACGACAATGTTTGTGTGTCTGCATTTTTATTTTTTTATCGCATTTTTTTGCATTAATTTTTTAAAAATTTATTGTATTGTGCATTGGTGCGTGTTGCAATAGTATAAATAAATTGAATTATATGCAAATAATAAAAAATTACAAAATATTGCATTCATAAAAGTCAAAGGAAAATACTATTTTGTATAGTACTATAACAATTGATAATCATACATCTTTCTTAATTCACAAACCAAATAATGTGTGTATTTCAGAATGATTTTAGCTTCGCTGTAATTTATGAAAACAAATATCAATTTTATTATTATTTTTAGTTAACTTGTAAGAAAACATATTAATGAACCAATAATATTAAATTTGAATAATTATTTACCTTTGAAGGATTCTTCTTAATTCTTTGTAGAACATATCATCTATAGTTGTTTGGCTTTTGAAAAACTACAAAATAAGTCACACAATGTCATGTATATGTTGGGTGGTGGTTTTTCATGTAATTTAAAATTATTTAATTAAATAACAAATTACAACCTCAAGAATCAAGACATTTTATTTTGCATGAAAGTTATTAATATGATAATATATCTTGATATTGTATTTTTATGTCTCCTATAGAGAAGAAATCTTCGAGTTAAAATTGATTAGAACTGAGAAAATTCAAAATAAATATTTGCATGTATTAAATTAGATCGTATATAAATATTTTAAATAATATTTAAGTCCATGATAATTATAGATATCTTTTCAACTAATACAGCGAAAGGTACGATACCACCTATGTGTCTGCATTTTTATTTTGTTATCGCATCTTTTTTGCGTTAAAATTGATATATTTTTTTCAATTTATCTTACTATGCATTGACGTGTATAGCAGTAATATAGATAACTTTAATTATATACATGGGAAAAAAATGTTAGAAATATTATAAATATACAAGTCAAAGTAAAAATACTATTTATGTATTATACTTTATTAATTGATAGAATTTGTGTGTTTGCATTTCTATTACAATATATTATTAATTTATTTTATTATGCATTAATGTGTATATTAATTTTAGTTTACTATTTTTTTCTAAATTCATGTATATGTATTTTTTAATAACTTATGACTATTTATCATTATATGATAATTTAATATATTTTGTGTGCATTACTCAGAGTCGTAAATAACTTTTCATTTGTTCAATAATAGTATAAAAAAATTTGATTCTTATTTTCATAGTTTATTTTTCAACACTTTTTTGTGCTCTTGTCTACTTTTTTTGTGCTTTCATTCCATTCAAACTTAAAAAAATCACAAATTGAAAATCAAAATTATTTTTTAAATTTCATAATATTAAACAAATTATGTGCTACATATTGAGAAACAACAGAGTTTTATTAACTGTCAGGAAATCCAACTATTTAAAATATAAAAATAAATAAATGGGTAGTTTAGTATACAAATTTGTAGATTTTTAAAAATAAAAGTTTGTATATTTAATAAAAAAAATTGGTTAATTTTTAAAATGTAAAAAAGAATAGATTTTAAATAATTTAAAAAAGCCAATTTTAATTAACAAACGGTTATATTTTTATGCGGTGAAATTGAGGGGCTATATCTTGTGTCTGCAGTCATGCGGTTATATTTTTGTGTGAGATCAGTTTATCTTTTCTAACTTATAACATTTTTGGTTGTGGACTTGTGTTGTGTGACAGTTTTCTTTTACAGCAATGACAATGATATTTTACACTAGCAGTTGTAAGACAATAATAATATATGGTAATTTTTTAATTAATTTAGGAGTAAAAACATTAAACGAGTACAAATGGTACTTCGAACTTGAGTACCAAAAATTAACGAACAAATTAACGATACTTCTTTATTTTTTGAGTTGTTCTGTCGAATTGGTCGCTCAAGACCTTTGGTCTCTACCCGGACCTGATGAAAAAAATGTGTATACTAAAATGAGATATTTCTTTTATTATATTATTATAGATTATTATTATTATTATTTTCAAATTCAAATTAAATGCTATTTTTAGATTAATTTTATTCATTGAAAGAATATAACAGAGTGGTTTAATTTAAATTTATATAATTAAATCACTGTGTACAAAAATTACTCTACGCATTTGCAGGGGTTAAAATGTTTTGCAGTATAAGGATATTTTAAAATAAAAATAGAATTTATCAATAAAAATAATTTTCTTGGAATAATGTATGTTTTTACTTTAATAAAGAATTAATATATTATATACAAATAAATTGAAGAGATAAAAATTTTAAATTGAAAATAATTTATAGAAATAAACATTTGAATTAATACATGCCATTTTTAATTATTAATATGGCATGTAAAATTTGAAAATTAAATACAAATTACAATTTATTAAAATTATAATAATTTTAAAATATAGTATCTACATTTTTAACATATTTTTAATTTGATATATTATATCATTTAAAATTATAATAAATTAAAATTAAGTAATAATATGAAAAACGAATGTAAAATATAAATATAAAATATACTCAACTTAATACAGAAACAATTTTTAAAAAAATATACTTAAATTTATTATATAGAAATTGACCGTGATAATAAATATTAAAATAAATTACATTCACACCCCTATATTTTTTTAAATTGTACTTGATATTTCTCTTTTTTTGCACCATACAACAAATCTTTTAATAGTTTAGCTCAAATTATACCAAACCTCTTCTCTCCTAACCACCTTTTTAACATAAAAGTAGACACATATTGATCATTTAACTTTTAATAAAAATTTATATCTAAAGTACCCTCATCTTCTTCCTCAAAATCACATTTCTTCTTCAACAACCATTCTTCTTCTTCAACAAGCTCTCTTCACTTACCATCACTATAATTCATCTTGTATTCACAAAAATCATTTTATCTTTTATATTTAATATACATATAATTTGGAAAATAATTAAATAAAATTGGTGTAACTTACACTAATTTTTAATTAAATAATTTTATTTCAAAATTCACTATTAGATTGAAAATTCATTTCATGTAGATCATATCTACCAATTATAACATTGGTGGTGCATCAAAAGGCTCTATTGGACTCAACATGTATAGGGCTTTTTGGCATTAGCAAGCCTGATTTGTTGGATATTTTGTTTCTTATTTAATAATTTAGAATGCTTTTTATACACAAAGTTAGATCTCAAGAGTCTAATATGATATATTTTGATGATGTAAAATATCCATAATTTTGACGATAACAAATACATAAATTGATGATGAACTAATGGTTTATAGGAAGTAAAACATATTCTTATGTTTTTATAAGTTAAAATAAACTTGTTTCTATTCACTACTTATTTAGCGTCTAATGCGCTATTATTAAACAAACGTTCGATAATATTGTGAAAACCAATATCAATGTAATGTGTGATCTTAAGAGTTCAAAAGAACATAACTAACTTATACAAATAATTTATATACACTTAATTAACATCCATATGAGATTGCTATTCACATGAAAGCATCTTAAGGTTAATTAGCTCACTAGAACATTCTATTATTCAATTTTTTTCTCTTGATGTATGCTGTGAAAATTCTTCTAACTTTTAAATTTCAAGTGAATGAAGAGAAAGATAAAATGAAAGGTTATCAATAATAGAATCAGTCGTATAAATAGTGGCGCAAAGAGCTTCAAATGTAGTATATTGTTGTCTCCTCTCTCCTCAACAAGTTATCCCGTAACACAAATAAAAATTGTTGACAGTGAAATTAATTGAGGAAGGCTCAAATCCCTTAACTGATATTTTACTAAAGCTGCCTCAAGAATGAACATAATGCAGAGACTTCAATACAAATTCACAAGTGCTAAAATATTATCAAAAGTAGTGGATGTTCAAAATCAGAACTTAAAAAATTTATTCTTTGCTTAACAAAGTTATCTCATTGTATTGGAGTCTAAGTGTATATTTGAGTGTTCTTAAATATTGTGTATCAGTATAACCATTATCTGTTTACTTTAACTTTTGTCATAACTTATATATTTTCAATTATTTTTATTTTATCTTTGTACACACAAATTTTTATGAAATTTATCTTCATTTATTTTCAATTATTTCTATCGTACATTTCGATGACTCTTGTTAAAAGCATTATTTTCACATATCTGATATACTTATTTTGTAAAACTTTTTATCTTTCAAAAAAAGAGCGTTAAGTTATAAAAACTTTCTATCAGTTAATTTTTTTTAAAATAAAATAAAATACACCAAAATACGGTGAACGCCTCTCTTTAGATTTAAAAGTAAAAGGTAGACTGATGAGGAGCATTCAAAATCAAGTTTTAAATTATTTTCAAATTAAAAAATGCCTTCAATAGAAAAAACTGATAGAAAAGGTTAAAAGTAATCAATCTTTTACCCTTCAATATTGTCGCCTGCAACCACCTATTCACCGCCTCCGGCGACAAATCCAGTGACAGCTCCGGGGAACGCATCCACCCCCTCCGATGGCACCTCCGAGTTCCACCACCTTCATTCCCAAAATAGATTAATCATCCTCTACTAACATCACTGACCATTCAAGCAAATAAAGAAAGGAAAAGGTTTCAATTAAGGATGTCAACAGAAGAACAAAAACCCCTTAATAGCTCTTGCAATCGTTACCACACAACACAATTCTCACTCCTGTTCAATGAAACTAGGAACAATGACATTCGAGAAAGAACTTAAGGATCAACAAAGTATTAGGGTCTATAGCAGCCACTACCCAAAACACTGCGGCATTTCCGAACATCAACCTCTTCCCCACCAACTCAAACCATATAATTAAATTTATTATTATATATAAATTTATTATTAAATATAAAATATATAAATTTTAATTCACATACTTTATTAAATTAAATCACTCTTATATTTTTTCTTTTTTAAGTTATTATATATTTTTATTCATATTTTAATTTTATTTATATTTTCTCATACTAATATAATATTTTATTTTTATCTAAAATAAAAATATCATATTAACATTAAATTGTTAATTCTATTAGTCAAATATTATCATAATTTAATTTTTTTAATATATTTAGTCATTACATACTTATAAAATTTTAGATAAAAATACATTATTATTTTAAAAAAATGTAATTTTTACAAAATATAATTTTTTTAAAATATTTAAACTCAATTAATCAAATTTGACTCAACCCATTTATGATTGAGTTGGATTGGATTAGACATATAAAAAAATGTACAAATTCGATTTAACCTAACTCATTCAATTTTGATAGGATTGGATAGCAAATCAAATCAAATCTAATTCAACCCAATTTGCAAACAACCCTAAAGAGAAAGGAATGTTGTGGAAGAAATATTCTAGTGAAAGAAGTGAAGGAGGGTTCATGATAACATTATACACTAACTGGTGCATAATACTCCAACTATATTCTTTCTAACATGTATTCTGAAGTTGGGTATAACACAAAATTAGAAGTGTCTAAAAATCGTGTTAAAAAAGACTATGCTATTAGCATTTAACTCTAAAAATGAAGTGTCTAAAATTCACTATTTTAAGAGAAATGATAGTTACATTTACACACTTTTTAACTCAATTATTGGTTGAGAAAATAAAATTCCTGCCTAAAGCCAGCGTATTATTGTCATTCTCTGCATGGACTCTTAGTGGAATACTGGGAATGGTATTAACACTGCATTAATTTCGTCATTAACTGAGCTGTTATTTTCAATGTTACACAATAGAAAAATCTGTTCATTTCCTAATTCATGCGCATTAGCCATTAGCTTCATTCCTCACGGTTTTGGCTTGGAAGTTGAAACCATCCAGAGGCAATAAAATCGTCATTAAGTGATTCATTTGCATCCTATGCGTCTCTTTCAAGCGTCTCTCTATCTCAATGTTTTTATTCGTCATGTTTTGTATGAGTTGATTTCGTACTCAGATTAGTCAGATGTTTATAAGATTTGCAAGATGTACTATATCTTTAAATTCAAATTATATTATATTATATTTTAAATTATAATAATATTATTTTTAATTTTGTGTTAAATTACATTTTATTTTATTTTCTTATATGAAAGAATCACATATAAGTACCAGAGGATTTATAACAACTTATAAACAACTCATATACACTTGCTTCTTGTTTTAACCAACTTAACTAACGCTCTCGATTTTGTTAAATTACATTCATAATGATTATCTGATTATCAAATTAAATGAAAAATTGTTTAATGTTAAATTCTATTGTCTTTTAAAATATATTTATCTTAATTATATTAATATCTTCAAATTTAAATTTTAAATGTTATTTTTATATTAATTTGATTCATTGAAAAATATAATAAAATGATGTTAATTTATATAATGAAATAATTTTATATAAAATAATATTTACTTTGTACATTTATAAGAGTTAAAATCATCTCTCCTTTCTATCAAATAGGTATAGAAAAAAGTCGTTTAAATAAGATTTTTTTCCTCTCTTCTTTTCTATCAAATAAAGAAAAAAAATTACTTCTAAGCACTGTTATGAAAATTGGTCTAGCTTGACTAGTCAGACCGAAACCCAGTAGGTTAACCAGTCTGATTTTGCTGTCGAACCATTTATGCAATTGATCCAGTCAAAACCGGTCAAACCTAGTCAAATTTGGCCTGTCCAACCCGATCGGGTTCACTTTTTTGTTTTATTTTTGGATTTTTTTCATTTAAAATTTTGGATTATTATTAATTGTTATTTTAAATTTTGGAGTATAAATTATTTTTTCTTACTCAAATAATGTTAATTATATACTTATATACAATAGATACATATATAATTTTAAATTTTTAATATATATCAGATCAAACTAAATCAATTACTGATCCATCGGTTGAACTACTAATCTACTGCCCCAACCAAATAAATGATAAAGCCAATTTTAATAACACTGCTCCCAATATCAATAATATCTACATGGGAGCCGAAGAAAAGATTGTTTTGAGAATAAAAAGTAGCTTGAGATTCTTTTTGCCAATGAAGAAAACGAGTTGTACTTGTGTAGAGTAAAAGACTTTATGAGAGCAAATCATCAATCTCATCTTTTTGTTCCCTTGTGAATTGTCATCATCTAGTGTGGCACAAGTTTATTCCTCGATATTCGTTTATGTATTGGTTAGTCATTTGAGAAAGATTGTTACTTAGGACAACTTATACAATAATGACACCATTAGGGCAGTAAGGTGTGTGCTTTCTGGTTAAATGGAGGAGAGCTTGGACCGTATGTCCTTCTAATGTCACTTCTATGATCGAATATGACAACTTAGAAATACATCAGCCAAAAGAAGTTGAAAGGAAACCTTTTAGTGTATAACTATTCATTCTAGAGGTAAAATCTCAACGCAACCTAATAGCTAAATCAACATTTGGAACATTTAGTATGATAAAACATACTGTCCCTCAGAATATATAATTATTCAATTTTAGCCCCTATAAATATTTTAAAAAAAATCAATTTTAGTCCCTCAACATGTAAAAGTTTAGTTTTAATTCCTCTAAAACATGACATGGCACCCATTGTGCTACATGGAATGAAAAGAACACATGTCAAGTGATGACACATCAGTCGGTTAGTCACTTCAACATTTTAAACCAAAACCGAACCTTACCCTATTTTTATGGACTTAAAAACATGTTTAACCAAAAAATATTACATAACTTTTATAAAGAAATTTGAGCCACTATAAATGAGGAAGAAAATTAAAGAGAAACATAAGAAATAAAAATCCTGTGTAAGTTGTTTACACAACTAATTATCAATGTTCTGAAAATCGGACTAAATCGATCTATCAAACAGAAAAATTAGTGAACTATTAAAAAACAAAACGCATGGAAATATATTCAACCAAAAATCAAACTAACAAGATGCAAACAAACAAGGCTCACAAGAGGGCGCAAGAGTTCCAATTTTAGCTAAAAGTATTAGCTAATTTAAGCAATCATACAAACCCAAGTTACACAAAAGAAGAGAATACTTCTAGCGAGCATTCTGCTATTACAACATTCACTAGAAAAGATAAGCATCTTTCTCCAAGAACCGCCAGACTAGCATGAAATCACCAGACAAGACCAAAATTTTTCAAATGTCTCATGCCTAAGAAAACAGAAAAAGTTGGTAAGTCACCAAATATAAAATCTAAAATAACAGACATCATGTTATTAACTATTTAAAGAGAGCTGTCCAGTCTAAAAAGATTTCTACTTCCAATTTTCTATTTACTCATATTCTTCCTTACACTCTCATCTTCTCCCAATTCTATTATCTAAAAATGAATTTTTAAAAACTATCTTTTAAAAAAATTTAAAAGCTAAAAAAAAGAACGAGCTAAAAGTGTTTTAAAACTGAGTTAAAAATCAATTTAACTCTATTTTTTTAGTTGGAACATATTTTCTTAGAAATTTGTATTTGAAAACCAAAAGCCGAAAACTAGCAAGCACCCAAAACATGTCCTACATTTTTTCCTAACCACAGGAGTGGGAAGTCATATGAATATAAACAGATGACAACAATACAAATCATGCAAATGGCATCATCCTAACAATAACAATAACAATTTAATTTTAATTAGAGCTACAGTATTAAGACTTACCTTGCTGGCAATGTTGTTAGAAAGCCAGTCCAAACCCTCATAGAGACCCTCTCCAGAAGTTGCACAAGTGCTCTGGATATACCTGAAATAAATCAAGCCATTGAATGAAAAAGAATTGCTCAGAAATGCAAGTCTCTTCTTCGGTAGAAGTTAATGTTGCATTATAGTTACAGAATAATCTCCAAAAGTTCCCTCATATATGCAAGAAATTTCAAATCATCATTTTTATCAAGTGAGTTTATTTTGATTCCATATCAGATCTTCATACCAGTGGCGTTGACGGAGTGAATGAAGTCCAAGCTTGTCAGTTATTTCTGCAGCATTCATTGCATTAGGAAGATCTTGCTTGTTGGCAAAAACAAGCAAAACAGCATCTCTAAGTTCATCCTGAAACAAAATCAACTATTAAATTCAAGCATTAACATTATAAATTTCCAATACACTGTCATTTAATTCCAAAATCCTTTATTTACTATATTATCTTCAATTTGGATTGGGTATACCTCACCCTCAAAAGCAGCTCATGAGGTGAGGAATGTTCATTTTTTTATAAGTTCTACTTTAGCCATATCTCAACACCCTCCTAATATGTCTAGGATTGGACATCTGGAACATAGAGATTGTATGAATTTTTTTAAATTGCACAGCAAGTCGCAGGAGTGCAGGACTAGCTATTTTTTTATTATATTGCACTAGGAAAGCTGTGGGGGCCAGGTAGATTTATAGACAATAGGGAGTTGAGAGTCATAACTGCAAGGGTTAACAAATATCCTAATTACTCTAATTCCATAAAGACAATCCCTAACTATCCTCTTTTTTACATTAACTCTTTTAAGTTCTTTAACACATTACATGGGTAAAAGTAGGAAATAGTTTGGATAACAAAAATCAGCAGGGAAATGGGGTGAAAATGAATCCACGCAACCCATGTACATAGTATAAGTAAACATCACAAGAGAACACAAAGAAAAACAATAAATATCGTGGTCAATGAGTCAGTAGTGCACCAAAGCATTCCAATTACATCCATCAAGTCTACAGAGTTTCTATAGAAGGTCATAAATGATAATTAAAAAATTCCCAAATCAACAGGCGCATGATGTAATAACCTCTGATTCCTTTTCCTATTTGTGTGTTTTATCTTTTGGCTTTTAAAGCATACATAAACACTCCTGAAGAAAATTAAATAATTAATATGGTTACCAAATAAGACTCTTAGCAATACGACTCCCTCTCCTCCTAAAAACATTTTCAAAAGACTTACACTACACTACATGAAAGAGAACTAGGAAGAACACAAAATTAAAATCACAAAACGATAGATAGCAAAGTATATGATGGAAAAGGGTGTAATAGGGGGGCATTTATGCACTTATGCCTTTGACAGTTATTGTATTTATTTAATAAAGGAGTAATTTGTCATGCAGAAGCTATGTAAGTTGCAATTCTAAATTCAGGACAGAGATCTGTAGGAGTCATACGATTCTGGGACAACAAGACAATTACACTAAAACATCTATCAATTTATCACTGGTGTTATCAGGATATATGTGAGTGAAAGTAACACAGCTATAAAAAAACATATACCTCATTCAACATTCTGTGCAGCTCATCCCTTGCCTCAACCACTCGATCTCTATCATTGCTATCAACCACAAAAATGAGACCCTGAGTGTTCTGGAAATAATGCCTCCACAGTGGACGGATCTGCATATAGCAACTAAAATTATAACAAAATTGCATAAACCTTTATAGTAGATAAAATAAAAAAAAAAGATGTGACAATTGAATAAACATCATCAGACATAAGGAACCAAACATCTCACAGACATAAATAGTACTTAGAACATGAAAGACAGTTAAAAGATTAATAATAATAAGCATGCATGACTTTCATTAGCTGTGTTACAATTACAATAAGAACAAACAAGCATAAAGGGACAAGAAGAGCAGCTTTACCTTGTCCTGACCACCAACATCCCACACAGTGAAGCTGATGTTCTTGTACTCCACAGTCTCAACATTAAATCCTGCAGAGAAAAAAGCGACTCTCATTAATTTATACATGTACAACCATAAGAGGACATTTTGATTTATCAAACCCAATTCCCAGCGTTTAAATTTCCACCGTCAGTAATAATATCAAAGTATATAAATTAATTAATTAATAAGTGAAAAAAATAATTCAATAATGCGGATCACTTGAAATTTGTGAAAGAATAGTCATACTTTTACGCTCCCCGCCCCAAATAATTTTTCACAGAATAGAATGTAAATTCTGTTGATCCAACCATTAAATCTATATACCAATAATTAAAAAATTGACTCTTACAAACTTCCACCTCCTCCGAATTGCCACAATTACTAAAAATGTTATTAGAAAGAAACAATCCCTCTTTCACACATGTATTCCTTAGGTGTGAACTTCTATTTTGTAACATCCCGTATAATTTCCATAACAAAAAATAACAACACAATTATCGCCCCCAGGGGATTCATCAAATTTTTTTATCTGCAGGAATTGAACACAATACCAGAGGATTTACAACACTCACATACCCTGCTCAACCAACTGAGCTAGACCCTTTGATAGGGGATCCATCAATTTATGTAACAAGTTCAAATTTTCATATATATTAAAAAAATCATTAACAATACGCTAATCTGAATAAAAAATTTCAGGTGTGTGATGTACATAATTATATATTTTTTTCCCGCATATATCCTCCTTTCGAGGCAATCCTGTTCCAGACACCGTCACACACTAAATGTGTGCACCTCTCCTAGTTAATAATCATTCGGTCTTAGTTTGCCACGTTTGAATTATAATTATAATATATTATTATATTACCACATAACTATAATTATAATTCAAAGTAAGAGAATTAGAAAACAAAAAGTGCAATAAAGGCGTTTTTTTTAAAGGCAACGATAAAGTTGTGAGAACATATATTAAAAAGGAAAACTATGGAGTAATAATAGTGAGGAGAGTGAAAATTACCGATGGTGGGGATAGTGGTGACGATTTCTCCAAGCTTGAGCTTGTACAAGATGGTTGTCTTACCAGCAGCATCGAGACCTACCATCAGAATCCTCATTTCCTTCTTTGCAAACAACCTGCTGAACAGCTTCGTGAACGACAACCCCATCTTCTCTCACTCCTTAATCGCTGATCCATCGCAGATCCATCACAATTTCATTCCAATCACATACCAAAATTAATCATTATAGTTAAAAAATTAAAATGAAAGAAAATAAAAATTGGAACAGAGAGAGATCGAATTCGAAAGGGATTATTGAATCGGAAAGGGATTGAATTTGCTTACCTCTTCCCTTTCGTTCGTACTTGTGGTTTCACTTTCGAAGAGAAGAGCGAATCGCGGAATTTTTTTTTTTTTGTTCTCGGAGAAAGATTGAGAGAGAGATCGCAGCTACACTTCGCACCGTTATTTAATGACAAAAAATGTCTTCCATACGGCGTCGCATTGTGCGTTCTCTAAAACGTCGTCGTTTTGTTTGGTCATTTCTTCAATCATCAGTCCCCTCTCTCTACACTAAAAAAAGAAGACTAAATATATTTTTTATTCGTAATAATAATATTTAAAAATCTGAAATTAGTGTTTTTTTCTTATTATTATATTATATTTATTATCTGTTTATATGTTTAACAATGTAAACCGTAAATTGTTGTACAATATTTTTTTACTGCAAATTATTTTACAATATTAATGTATAGTTTACTTTCTCAATACACCAATTATTTTTAATTATAACTTGAAGAAGCACGGATACAAATTAAAATATGTATGACTAATATTATATTAATATAAAAATATGAATCCTCGATTAAAATTAAAATTATTACTTTTATTTAATTATTTGATGCAGCATACATGACGAGAGTTTTAACAACTGGTTGATTCAAAGAGAATACCAAAAATTGACAAATTAAAAAAAAAATCTCAAATTTTTATTTAATCATAATCTCTCTTTATTTTGAACTCTATATTGGGTTTGCGCTTATCATTGAATGTTAGATTTTCATACTAGAATCTTGGCATCTTCTTTCACATCTGGATTCCTTTTTATACAATGGTTGTCAATGTTGCTAAATTCAATTCGTCATCTCGTGAGGATTACTTCGCAAGTCACTCATATATATATATATATATATATATATATATGAGATGGGATCCTTTTACACCGGTGTAAAACTTGATAGTTTTACACCATTTAATAACTTTTTACTGGATAAGTATTTTACAAAATCCACCGTTAGATTGAAAGCTTATATCATGTAGATCACATATCTCAAATTTCATATTAATCCGAAATCATTTGAAACCTAATTGATATATATAAAAATTAACGGTATATGTACTTCTAAAATATGTGAAAATTAGACTATTTGATTACATTCATATTGATGTTTAAATTTTGTGAAATTTGAGATATGTGATCTACATGATATAAGCTTTCAATCTAACGGTGGATTTTATAAAATACTTATCCAGTAAAAAGTTATTAAATGGTGTAAAACTATCAAGTTTTACACCGGTGTAAAAGGATCTAATCTCTCTCTCTCTCTCTCTCTCTCTATATATATATATATATATATATATGTATAGCAAACACATTCTTTCCACTTGGAAATTTTTTCAATCTATATATATGGCCGCTTGTAAATATCTTCTCCCGAACATGTTAATCTATATATCCCTGACTTTGTGTTTATAAATTCAGCAAGAATCTATGTTAGAATTGATTCCAGTGCTTGGTGGATTTCCTCTCTGAAGACATTCAACAGGAGAGGTATGGTCTTCAACTCCCCATATGCTTCCCAACAAAAAGGAAAATTGGAATTTTGAGTTGAGTTGATTCTAGTTGTATGGTATCAAGGGTTATGCCAGTACAAGCTAAGTTGTCACTGCATGCAAAATGAATAGGCTCCTTAGTGTATGTTCTCTTTATATTCATATAATGTATGTCACTGCCACAGATGATGATTCATTCCCTCAATTGCCACCCTTACAAAAGTATTGGTCAATCAAAGTTGGATAATTTCCGTTTTTTAGTTGATTGATAATCTTGTTTTATTTGATAAGATATAATCTTGTTTTTTATTTGATAAGATATAATCTTATTTTTATTTGATAAGATATAAATCAAATAATATTTGATGGCTTAGGCCCAGCCCATTTCATCCTATAAATAGATGAGTAAGAGTGGAGGCAAGACACACAGAAATTTGAGAGCCTCAAGTGACAATCTTGAGTGATATATTTGAGCAAGCTACTGTGCCTGCATATTTGAGAGCTTAGAGTGAAACACTGTGAGCATTTGAGTGACCACCATTGTTGTTGTTGTTGTTGTTGTTGTTGTTGTTGTTGTTGTGTTTTTGATTTATTGTAACCGATTATTGTTATAGTGGATTTTGATACTGGATTAGGTCCCGTGAGTTTTTCTTTTCTCACATTGAGGAAGGTTTTCTCACGTAAAACAAATTCAGATTGTCTCTCTCTCTCCCTTTTGATTTTATTTCCGCTTCCACAAATTGATTTGAGGGTCTGAAATACCCAACAGTGGTATCAGAGCCCGGGTTCGACGGGTTCTGAAGGAGACGAGATGGAGATCAACGGTATCACCCACGACGGAGATATGTTCAGGTTGATCGCAGACAACTTTGCGTATTGGAGACCGATGATGGAGGATCACCTCTACTGCAAAGATTTATTTGAGCTCATTACCCTTGCTCAGAAACCGGCTGGCAAAAGCGACAGGGAATGGGAGGTCCTGAGTCGTAAGGCGGTGGCCACGATTAGAAAATATATTGATAAAAGCCTCTTTGAGCACGTGTCCGAGTTCACGAATGCGTACGAATTGTAGAACAAGCTAGAGTCCATGATTCAGAAGAAGACTCCCAGGAACAAAGCACACCTGGTTCGTCGACTTGTGAAGATAGAATACAAGGACGAGATGAACATGATTGAACACCTCAACATCTATAAAGGTATTGTGAATCAGTTGACCAAAGCCGAGATGAAGATTGATGACGAGTTGCAGGCTTTGCTGTTATTGAGTTGGTTGCCGGAAAGCTGGGATACTCTGGTAGTAACTTTGAGTAACTCGGCTCCTGATGGAAAATTGAAGATGAATGTTGTGACAGACAACCTCCTAAATGAAGAAGCCAGGAGAAGATAACGAGGTGTAACCAGCACGTCTGAGGCTAACATTGTTGAGAATAGAAGAAATTCTGATTCCCGGGGTCATAGCAAAAGTCGGGATCGAGGTGGACGAGATAGGTCCAGAGGCCGGTCAAGGCCAAAGCATGACTTGAAGTGCTTCTATTGTGGGAAGGTAGGACACAAGAGACCGGACTGCCGAGCTCTGTAGAATGACGAACAGAACGACTGTATGAAGTCGGACCAGATTGTTCCCAGAAAGAGAAATGAGAGGAGCACCACGGTTGTGGCCGCTAACCCGAATGCCGAGATATTCCTCCTCAGTGAAGAAATGTTGAACATAGCCCATGATGATTGCACCTGGATTGTTGATTCTGGTGCCTCGTTCCACGTCACCCCACATGAGAAATTCTTTTTTGCTTACAGGAAGGGAGATTATGGTGTCGTGCAGATGAAAAATAAAGTGACCAGCAAGATTGTTGGTGTTGGTGATGTAACCCTGACCACAGATACAGGGTGCTGGGTTACGCTGAAAGATGTGAGGCATGTACCTGACATGCGTTTGAATTAGATCTCGGTTGGAAAACTAGATGATGCAGGGTCAGTGAATTACTTTGGTGAAAGTAGATGGAAGTTGACCAAGGGGAGTTTGGTTGTGGCCCGAGGTAAGAAAGAAGGCTCCTTGTATGTGATGCAAGGAAGGACGATTGGTGGAGAAACCAATGCCATCCGGGATGGACAGAACATTGAGCTATGGCACAAGCGTCTCGGCCATATGAGCGAGAAAGGACTCCAGATTTTAGAGAAGAAAGAACTATTGACCGGGTTGAAGGGCCAAGTATTGGAGAGTTGCACACATTGCCTAGCTAAAAAGCAGCACCAGATTTCATTTGTGAGACCGGATCAACCCAGACGACGAAGACAGATCTTAGACCTCGTCTATACTGATGTTTGCTCCATGTCAGAGAGATCGCTTGGAGGAGCGCAGTACTTTGTTTCTTTCATTGACGATCATTCCCGCAAGGTGTGGGTTTATTTGATGAAGACTAAAGACCGGGTACTCCAATGTTTTAAAGAGTTCCATGCTATGGTGGAAAGGGAGACCGGTAAGAAGTTGAAAGTGGTTCGATCAGATAATGGTAGTGAGTACCGGGGTCCCTTTGAAGCTTACTGTAGAGAAGCCGGAATCCGACTTGAGAAGACACCTCCCAAGACTCCGCAGTTGAATGGACTTGCTGAGAGGATGAACAAGACTATTGAAGAGAAGGTCCGGAGTATGTTATCCAATGCCAGATTGTCGAAAGCATACTGGGGAGAAGCCGTCATGACAGCTGTTGACTTGATTAATTTGTCACCATCAAGACCACTTGAAGGAGACATTCCTGAAGAAGTCTGGACAGGTCGAAAAGCGACCTATGACCACCTGAAGGTGTTTGGATGCCGAGCTTTCGTGCATGTCCCCATAGATAAAAGGGCGAAGCTCGACGCGAAGACCAAGGAATGTATTTACCTCGGTTCACCGAAAATTGAGTTCGGGTTCAGACTTTGGGATCCGATTAGCAAGAAGATTGTGAGAAGCCGAGATGTAGTATTTCATGAAGATGAGACAATTCATGACATCTCGAAGCCCGAAGTCTGGGTTCCTGTTCGACGTGAAGAAGCCGTTCCTCCTGTTCGAGTTGAAGTAGGGGGAGAGCCCGAGGAAAGAAATGTTGACCAGTAACAAGTTGATGATGACCGAGATACTAAGGTTCGAGTTGATGTGGAGAACCGTGATGCACCGGGTTCTCAAGCGGCTGAAGAAGAACAGCCGAGATACCCCACTAGAGACAGAAGACCATTTACAAGGTACTCTTCTGATGAATATGTCATCATTGCTGAAGATGGTGAACCTCAGAGTTATGATGAGGCCGTGATGAGCTCAGACAAAGAAGAATGGTTGAAGTCAATGCAGGACGAGATGAATTCATTGCATGAGAATTAGACTTATGAGTTGATTGAGTTACCTAAAGGAAGACGAGCTCTGAAGAACAAGTAGGTGTACAAGATCAAACCTGAAGAGAACGGGCAGAAGCCGAGATACAAATCCCGGATTGTAGTGAAAGGCTGCAATCAGAAGAAAGGCGTTGATTTTGAAGAGATCTTCTCTCCTGTTGTGAAGATGACCTCAGTCCGGACTGTGTTAGCTATGGCAGCTACAATGGACCTCGAGGTAGA
>CM023948.1:498274-572126 GCA_013407115.1 Glycine latifolia | reverse complement strand
CAATCAGAAGAAAGACGTTGATTTTGAAGAGATCTTCTCTCCTGTTGTGAAGATGACCTCAGTCCGGACTGTGTTAGCTATGGCAGCTACAATGGACCTCGAGGTAGAACAAATGGATGTGAAGACCGCATTCCTTCACGGTGAGTTGGAGGAGGAGATATATATGGAGCAACTTGAAGGGTTCCGAGCTCCAAGATGCGATGACATGGTATGCCGATTGAAGAAGAGTCTCTATGGCTTAAAGCAAGCACCTTGGCAGTGGTACAGGAAGTTTGATTCCTTCATGACAGAACATAAGTTCATGAAGACGGAGGTCGACCACTGTGTATTTGTGAAGAGGTATGAAAATGGAGACTTCCTGATCCTTCTGTTATATGTTGATGATATGTTGATTGTAGGGCAAAGCAAAGAGAAGATTGCCGCCTTGAAGAAGGCATTGAGCTCATCCTTCGCTATGAAGGACCTCGGCCCTGCAAGACAGATTCTAGGAATGAAGATCACCCGGGATAGAACGAAGAAGCTACTGTGGCTAAGTCAAGAAAAATATGTTGAGAAGATCTTGAAGAGATTTAGCATGGACAAAGCCAAGACAGTTAGCACCCCCTTGGCTGTGCACATGAAGCTGAGTAAGAAGCAGTGTCCAAGATATGATGAAGACAGAAAAGAGATGCTGAAGATTCTGTACCAATCCGCCATCGGAAGTTTGATGTATGTAATGGTTTGAACAAGACCCGACCTGGCGTTTTCAGTTGGAATGGTGAGCCGGTTTCTCTCAGACCCCGGCAGAGAGCACTGGGAAGCAGTGAAGTGGATCTTCAGGTACTTGAAAGGTACATCTGATTTTTGCCTCCGATTTGGAGAAGGTGAAGCCGAGTTGCAAGGCTACTCCGATGCCGATTTAGGGGGAGATTCCGACTCGAGGAAGTCGACGACTGAGTATTTGATGAGATTTGCTGGAGGAGCAGTCTCTTGGCAATCAAAATTGCAGA
This sequence comes from Glycine latifolia, assembly GCA_013407115.1. Lineage (NCBI taxonomy): Eukaryota > Viridiplantae > Streptophyta > Magnoliopsida > Fabales > Fabaceae > Glycine > Glycine latifolia. The sequence continues at coordinate 571,137 of CM023948.1, read as the reverse complement.
AGTGTGTGGCACTTTCAATGACTGAGGCCGAGTACATTGCCGTGACCGAGGCAAACAAGAAGATGTTGTGGATGAAGAAGTTCCTAATGGAACTCGGCCATGAACAAGATAAGTACGAGCTGATGTGTGACAACCAGAGCGCAATTCATCTTGCAAAGAACTCGACCTATCACTCCCGCACCAAACATGTTGATGTGAGATATCACTGAATCCGGGATGTGGTGGAGGCTGAACAGCTCGCACTTGGCAAAGTGCACACCGATTTGAACTGGTCCGATATGATGACCAAGCCGGTACCAGCATGAAAATTTGAAGATTGCTGTGAAGGAGCCGGGCTGATGAATTCAACACATTGAAGCCAAGAAAGAAGGCCGGGTTGTTAAAGTTGAAGTTGAAGACCCCGGTCTCACTGAAAAACGGAAGGGGGAGATTTGTTGGATAATTTCCGTTTTTTTAGTTGATTGATAATCTTGTTTTATTTGATAAGATATAATCTTGTTTTTTATTTGATAAGATATAATCTTGTTTTTATTTGATAAGATATAAATCAAATAATATTTGATAGCTTAGGCCCAGCCCATTTCATCCTATAAATAGATGAGTAAGGGTGGAGGCAAGACATAGAAATTTGAGAGCCTCAAGTGACAGTCTTGAGTGATATATTTGAGCAAGCTACCGTGCCTGCATATTTGAGAGCTTAGAGTGAAACATTGTTAGCATTTGAGTGACCACCATTGTTGTTGTTGTTGTTGTGTTTTTGATTCATTGTAACTGATTATTGTTATAGTGGATTTTGATACTGGACTAAGTCCCGTGAGTTTTTCTTTTCTCACATTGAGGAAGGTTTTCTCACGTAAAACAAATTCAGATTGTCTCTCTCTCTCCCTTTTGATTTTATTTTCACTTCCGTAAATTGATTTGAGGGTCTGAAATACCCAACAAAATTGTCACTGCATACAAAATGAATAGGCTCCTTAGTGTATGTTCCCTTTATATTCATATAATGTATGTCTGACACCACTGATGATTCATTCCCTCCTCACTTGCCACCCTTACAAAAGTATTGGTCAATCAAAATTGGAGTTTGAACCCCAGAAACTTGAACATCGGATAACATGATGTTTTGGACCGAGCCAGAGCCACCCTGTGCAATAAAAATAAATAAAACTTTCAATTGACCTATGGAAAAGAATTGGTGATTGCTAATTGACATAAAAAGAAAGTATAGATATGATATGATAAGAAATAGAAAAACAAAAGGGATTATTTTGGATGTCTCTTTATAGATTCCAGACCTAGTTTGACAAATTAAGCCAATGCATTGGCCTAATAACTAAAAAAGTCTAAAATTCAATTACTAGGTCTCAAAAGTCATATAATAGGAACCTTCCATTGGTGAAGGAACCTTAATTTACAAATGAAACACAATCATGACTAAAATTTCATTTAAGGTAGGGATGTTATCCAATTAGTCATTTTTTCATGCCACCTAACATAAGAAACACAGAAATAACGGAACTAAAAAAAATGATATAAATAGACATAATGAGGTCTGAATTATATAGTCTCTCTCGAAATTTTATCTCTCATTTGTATCTTACATAGATTGAGTTGGGCGTAGGAGTCTCAGCTCGTGAGAATATTAGAGATTCCTTAGAATATTTCACCTCAAAGGACCAATGGCTCAATAGGTGTCAAAATAGGTGTTGGTAATATAAAGATGTCTATATATCATTGTTGTTAACCTATAGAGTTCCAAAAAATAAAATGCAACATATGAAAAAAATAATGTAACTTACGAAGGTGGAAAAAGAGTGGTGGCACTTGAGTATGTGACTATACCTGCCATGTTTTAATTCTGACACCAATGAGGGTATTTTGGATAGTAACATCTTGGACAGTGACGTTTCTAACACATGCTTTTTGGTATTCTCTCTACCAAGACTTTCAATGCTGATTCCATGGCCAGGTCCACAGTTGACATTGTGTACATATATGTTCGAGCAACCAGTTTGTATAGAGATACAGTCATCGCCTGCACAATTTAGTAAAACAAATTTTTACTCTCTAATCAGTGTATTGTAAATTAATTGTGTTTGATATCTCATTCTAGATGATGAAATGATACGTTTAAGATTTTGATTTTTTTACATTAAATATAATTATTATGCTTACCACAGGCAAGTGTGGTGCTGTAGATGACCACGTTTTGGGAGTTTTGTAAGTGAATTTCATCAGTGTTTGGGCTATCAGCAGGTGATGAAACATTTATATCAAAGACCTGAAAATTTGTGCAAGAGTCAAACTTGAGATGAGTTTTTTGACTGTTCTGGATTGTTATGCCTGTGACTGTTACACCATCACTTCCATAGAACCTGAGTGCCTATATACATAACAATAAAGAAGGATTAAATTAAGTGTGATTTTGCTCCCTTAAAATATCACAAATTTTCATTTTAGTTCTTATAAAAATTTAATTCATTTTTAATTCTTATATTTATTAAAAGTGATGTATTTTTAGTATCTAATTAAAAAACTAAAAAGGGTGTTTTTAAAAAAAAAATGTAAGGACTGAAGAGGATTAAGTTTTGTGTAGAATTAAAACAAAAGTCATATTTAACTCATAAAGAAACAGTAACAGAACTCTTACTGTTGGTTTTGTGCTTGCAAGTCTTCCATTGCTTTCCAGCATCACTTCTGTGGGATTGTAAGTGGAAGAGTCATTGTTCCACCAAACAGAGCCTTGATCATCAATGACACCTTTGTCTCTGATTGTAATTGTATTAAGCTTTGAGAATTCAAGCCATTGCAAGGTACCAGAGCCCCAAGCTTCGGAGCTTGTAGGTGCAATGATTTTACCATCCAGCTGCATGTATTTTATGATCATAATATATGATAAGCATCATTTTCAACATTTCAAGGATTGTTGAGTTTTATTCTTAAAAAAAGTTTTTTATTTTAGTTTTAGAAAATACTTTTTGTCTTTTTATGATTAAAGTAGATGGTCTATGTAATGACAAATTTTTAAGTAGGATAAATTTGTTGATTTTTTATAATAGTTATCTTAAATATTATATAAATAATTTTTAATTAATTGATGGTGTAAATGCTTTTATAATAATAGTGCACAGAAATTAAACTCAGATTAATATTATAAATCCAATGAATGCATTGCCTTGATTCTATGGAATCAAATCAATTATTGTAAGCCAAATTTTCAAAGTGACAACAAAGTCTTGACCGAAAATAAATAGACTATAAGTTATTCTACCTTGACTATTACATACTTAACAAATAATGATGAAGAATCTTTTAAAACAATATAATTATATAATACCATTTAAAATATGATAAAAATATCAAGTAAAAAATTATATAACAATATTACAAGAATTTAATTAAAATACATTAATGATATAAAGATTTTTTTGCCTTTACATATGATCATATATAGTCATTTAATTGGAAATTATTTAATTTTAATAATTTCAAAAGTTATATAGAGATTAATTTCCTTTTGAAAGGATATATAGACTAATTTCTAATTGGTTAACAATATATAGAACATTTTACATGGATAATCAATATAGTATATTATCATTCAATCACAATTTCATATATGGAAAATGTCTTAACTTTTATAATAATTATTTAAAACTCATAATTATTTTGAATTTTGATTGGTTAATCATATAAAAATTAAGCAGAAAATGTATGTACTCTTAGATCAATAATTATTATTTATATTTATTATTATTACTAGCAAAAAATAGGCATTATCGAACATATGTGTCCATATCTTCATTTTGATATCGTGTTTTTATATGTTAAAATTTATATATTATTATGTATTGACGTATATGTTAATTTTATTATTTGTTTTGGTTCATTTTGCTTTTTTATTTATTGTTTCGCTTGATTTATTTGTTTACCGATTATGTGACTCTAAAAACAATAAGTAAAAAGAAGTCAATTTAAAATTAGTTATCTTTATTACTTTTAAAGGGACTTAAGGGAGATAAATAATAGAAAAAATATTGAAGAAACTGAAAAAAAATTAGTAAATTGAAAACAATTATTTCTAAAGTAACACATAAGTTTTTTTTTTATAAAAAAAAAAGGTTTCAATTTTAATATATTAAAAAAACCTTTATTAATATAAAGAGAGACCATAAAGTTGATAAGATAAAATATATGAAAAAAATAATATTATAATAGATGATGAAGAAAACAATAACAAAATAAATGAAGAATAAAAAGACATTAGAATATTTTTTGACAAAAAAAAGTTGATTTCAAATTTAAATGAGTAAACTAAGGATTTCAAATTGAAATTGAAATTAAAATTAAAAAAATAAAGGAAACTAAGATTTTCAAATTGAAAAACATTTATGATTGTTATGAGTTAGTAATATATTTTAAAACAATATTGATTAATATGAGGAAAAGGAACCAAAGTTGATTAGATGAAGAAAAATAAAAGAAATATGACAATAGATGATGATGTACAAAAGATTAGAGATATAACAATAGATGTATTTAATAAAATGTGTTGAATAAAAAGATAGCAAAATAGATGATGAAAAAGAAGAATTAAAACTAGAGTTATTAAAATCAGTCTGATTGGGACCTGGTAGCATAATCGATCCGGTTTCATTATTGGATCGATTATGTAGTTGATCCGGTCAAACCCAGTAAAACTCGGTCGGATCGGACCGGCCAGGTTCACATTTTTTTTGGGGATATTTTTATTTTATTTTAAAAAAATGAATTATTATTAATTATTATTTTGACTTTTGGAGTATGAATGAGTTTCTTTTACTTAAAGAATGCTAGTTAGATACTTATATATAATAAATACATATATAATTTTGAATTTTTAATATATATCAAGTCAAATCGACTCAATTATTGACCTACTACTTGGACCACTGATCCACTATTTCGATCGGATCAATAACCAAACTAATTTTAATAACATTGATTAAAACAATGATTCATGATTTCCTTCTTGCTTGAAGTGTATATACTTTCACATATAGAAAAATTTATTTCCTTTATTACTTCCTTTTTGCTTGAAGCACATAGTATGCAACCACAAGCATCATGGACAGACCATGAAAATTTTGGTTGTATGGAATGTGTTGAGTTGTTTCCTATCATTCACCAATGCAATACCTAAAAAACACAAAAACAATAATAAAAAAATGGGTCTTCAATGCATTGTTATAATTGACGTATTACAATTTTTATCCTTTTGAATTTAAACAAAATGAATTTTCAAACATTATGTAAACAAAATTACAACCAAAAAGATAATTATACGTAGAAAGTAAAAAACATGAAAGTGCAATAAAAAAAGAGAAATCCAAATAATAAAAGTGAAAAACGAATAAAGAAGAGAGAATGATGTGCAGTTGTGGATAATTCAGAATATAAAAAATGTGAATAGTTACATGAGTGGTTATATAAATCGTGAGTCATGAAAAAAATTTTTAAAAATAATATAAAATTTTAAATTTCTTAACATTGTTTTTTTTTTTTAAGAAAATATTACGAGAGAAGAGATAAATTGAAAGTCACATATGATAAAGAATTTTAAAATAATTAAGGAATAAAGATAAAAACAATTTTTTAAATAGGATATCCCTTTATCTATCCGTATAGATTAAAATTTCCTATCCTCCCCAGCTTAGAATAGTGTATTATTATTTATACACGAATAAACCACTTGCGAGGGAAAATAAAATCGCTCTGTATATGCAGCATTTGAGTATCGTAACGTAACGTTGCCAACACCGCTACCTTTTCGCCCATCTCTTACCTTGAATCTCACAAACACATTCTGTTCCTTCCTTTGTTCCTTTCCACCCCAATAATCCACGCAAAAACCTTAAATTGCATATTATAACTGAACCCCTTTTGTTTTTTTTTTGCCTTAGATTAGAACTACAAAAGGGTCACAGCAACTGGGGTTTGTTTCCTTTTGAGACCATATTCAATTTTTTTATGTGAATCCTCACAACGATGTCTGGGTTGGAGGAATTGAGAAAAAAGCTTGCACCTTTATTTGACGCCGAGAAGGGATTCTCATCAACTTCAACATTGGACCCTTGTGATTCTTATACAGTAACCTTCTCTCACTCATTACTCTTTATCCAAACATGGTCTTAATAATACGTAGTATTAAAAGGGTATGGATGGTTTTGTCTAAAATATGTTTTGTTTTGTGTTATTTTGTTTATGGGTTTTGGTTGATTGATTCAATTGAGAAGTTCTCGGATGGTGGGACTGTGAACTTGTTGAGTAGATCATATGGGGTTTACAATATCAACGAGCTTGGGTTGCAGAAGTGCACATCTAGGTCCGTGGATGAAACTGATCACAGTGAGAAAACGTATAAGTGTTGTTCCCATGAGATGAGAATATTTGGAGCAATAGGGAGTGGTGCCAGTAGTGTTGTGCAGAGAGCTATACATATACCAACACATAGGATTCTGGCATTAAAGAAGATCAACATCTTCGAGAAGGTATTGTTTCGTACCCTTTTATTCTTGTTGTTTTTCACTATAAATTCACTTGTTTGAAAGTTTTAATTTGAATCTCATGTGGGGTAGGACTATGTCTTTTCATGTTACTTGTAGTTCTTTATAAGAATTTAATTAGAATGCATGCACTGTGTAAAGGACTAAAGGTTTTTTAGACTAAAAGTGTAAAAGGTTTTTTACATTGTAATTTAATAATGCATTGTGTTGTAGATAAGATTGATGCCTTTTTGTAATTATTATGTGTAAAATTTTTAGACTGATATAGAAATTATTCCTTAATTATACAGTCTTCAAAATTATACATTGTAGTTCTTTATGATTACTAAGCATGTATAGTAGTACACAAGAGACATGTTATTCGACTATCTAAATGTGATATTTTATTGATGCTGGGTGATGCACTCTTGATATGTTTTGTTTTTGAAGATTTGGAAATACTAGACACTTTGGTATGGGGCTCATTGGTAATGTCTACTTCTAAATGGATAAAAGAGCAATGTGGCAATAATGAATGAGACCTTACCCCCGGCCCTCCAAAAAAAAAACGTTCACAAAAAGTTAAAAGGTCAAATTGTAAAAATCACCCATTTACCTAATGGTTGTATTTCTTTGTGCCAATTAGGAGAAAAGGCAGCAGCTCCTTACTGAGATAAGGACATTATGTGAAGCACCATGTTATGAGGGTCTTGTAGAATTTCATGGGGCATTTTACACCCCAGACTCTGGACAGATAAGCATAGCTTTGGAGTACATGGATGGAGGATCGCTTGCAGATATCTTGCGAATGCATAGAAGAATACCTGAACCTATTCTATCTTCCATGTTTCAGAAGCTCCTGCATGTAATGAAAATAATCTTGTAGTTTTGTTCTCAGTTTTTAATTTCAAAATGCACTAAGATATGCTACTTGGCCTTTTATCTTTTGGAAGGGTCTAAGCTATCTCCATGGAGTCAGACATCTAGTTCACAGAGACATAAAGCCTGCCAATCTACTAGTAAATCTTAAGGGGGAGCCAAAGATTACTGATTTTGGTATTAGTTCTGGCTTAGAGAATTCAGTGGCAATGGTTAGTATATCCCATCAGTTTTAGTTTATTGCCACCTGTTGCTTCCATAAAATTGTTTTCAAATGTGAATTTTGTTGTTTAATCATTATTACAACCATTCTATGAATTCCATGTTCATAAAAAGTTGCTACTTTGTAGTGTGCTACATTTGTTGGAACTGTTACATACATGTCGCCTGAGAGGATTCGAAATGAAAGCTATTCTTATCCAGCTGATATTTGGAGCCTGGGTCTTGCTCTTTTTGAGTGTGGGACAGGAGAATTCCCGTATACAGCGAATGAAGGTCCTGTCAATCTTATGTTGCAGGTGTGTGCACCAATGCTTATTGATGCTATTCGTTTCCTTTTGTATGATTGAATGTGCATGTTTTGTGAGAAGAACGTCCTTGTTGACCATTTTTTACATGTCTTTTTCTTATCACTTGTAGAAAAACTTTTCATCTAAAGTAATAGCAGCAATCACGCAAAAGGAAACAAAGTATATCTAAATTGCAATATGCCATAAATTTCAGATAAATGAGATAATTCATATTATGTTCAATATGGCATACAATGTACTCAAAATAAATTCTCCCAAGTTTTCACATCTGAATTTTGAGTTCTTTGCCACTACATGGTAAATTAATGGGTATTTATTATGCTCAATGTTATAGAAATATGTCCAAACCCTGCTACACATGAATGGATATTCCATTCTAGTAATCTGATTTCTGACATGTACTTCTGTCTGAAAATAATTATACTTTGTCTTGTGACAGATCCTGGATGATCCATCACCATCACCATTGAAAAACAAGTTTTCACCTGAATTCTGCTCCTTTGTTGATGCTTGCTTACAAAAGGATCCAGATACTAGGCCAACAGCAGAGCAGGTGAGGAAAATGAGATAAACCTTAATGTGACATGAGCATGGTGTCTGGCATATATGGTATGCAATTTCGTGGCTATTGAAGTTGATTGCTTTGTCTATCCCGCTACCTAAAACACAAATACTTTGGTGATTGTGCATTTATTTTGTTTGATTTACCTTCTTTTTGACATTTGCAATTTTGCTTGGTGGAAAATAGATTGTTTTCTGTAGATTTTGTTGGTTCCAACCCCTAGATACAGCTTACAAAGTCAATCTTGTCTTTAGACACTTCATTGGACATATTCATGATAACTTGAAGTTGATAATTTAGTGTTTCCCTATTGCAGCTGCTTTCGCACCCCTTTATCACAAAGTATGAGGATGCCAAGGTTGATTTGGCAGTATTTGTTCGAAGCGTTTTTGATCCTACACAAAGAATGAAGGATTTAGCAGATGTAAGTAGCTGCCAATTTTTATCTCTATATTATTTGAGCTTACATACACATTTTATTCTGTTGTGCAAGTAAAAAACATAAAACAATGAGTGGCTATTAGTTACAATTTGAAGTTTTGCTTTCCATAGGTTGCTTCACTGATATGAGATGAAGCTTATAATGCTCATTTTAGGCCTTAAGTCTGCATCATTTATTTTAGGCCCTCTTGCAAACTATATATCTAAATGAAATTACAAGCTCTTTTTTCTCCAAAGCATTCATTTGAGTTCACAATGAAGAAAATTAGAATTCCATTAGTTTGTTTCGCATGGATACACTATTTTTTGTTGTGGGTCATTCATTGTCTATGTCAAGATTTTAGATATTTAGAGAGGTTGTGATCGGTACATAAAGTTGGAATTTTGTTTTGCCTTGCATTTTTTCTCTCCAGATGTTGACAATACACTATTACTTGCTATTTGATGGACCTGATGATTTGTGGCAACATACAAGGAATTTATATAGTGAAAGCTCAATTTTCAGGTGTGTACTGTTTCATATATTTATTTCTGCATCAAGAAAATTTGTCATTTGTAACAGTTTATCTCTTTTTAGTTTTTACTATGATTAAAAAAAACAATACAAGAGAAACAATTCACTTGAAAGTAACTTGCTTCTGTAAGGAGCAACAGTTTTTGTTCTTAAGCTCTGGTATGACATAAGAAAAGGAATATATTGAGTAAAATTGATTCTGGAATTTCCATTATATCAAGGGCCTGGTCAAACTGAGTAGATTATGGTTAATCAGTTTACAATATATCAAGAATGGATTATGAAATTCCTTCCAAAGTCTTCTCTAGATCTCACTAACAATAACATTATCCTTCTACATTTTGTAGTTTCTCTGGGAAACAACATCGTGGTCCAAGTAATATCTTTACATCTCTATCAAGTATTAGAACTACATTGGTTGGTGACTGGCCTCCTGAAAAGTTGGTGCATGTTGTTGAGAGGCTCCAATGTCGTGCTCACGGTGAAGATGGAGTTGCAATTAGGGTATCAGGATCCTTCATAATTGGAAATCAGTTCCTCATATGTGGAGATGGCATTCAAGTAGAAGGCTTGCCAAACTTCAAGGATCTCGGAATTGACATTCCTAGCAAAAGAATGGGTACATTTCATGAACAGTTCATTGTGGAACCAACAAGCCTTATTGGATGCTACACCATTGTCAAACAAGAGCTATACATTAACCAGTAATGTTATATTACATTATAGTGTCACTCAATTCAACACACTTAACACCAAGAATCTTGATTTCCACAGAATCCTGTTCTCCCACTTGTAAAATCACTTACAAATTTCTCATATATCTATGTTTTGAAAAATTGTTAATAGTGTGATATGATTTCATTTAAATTTAGAATGTGATTTTGTTACAACTACTTTAGTACTTCCTGTTGCTTCTGCTGAGCAACTAGCAGATATCTTTACCAAAGCGTGTTGCCTAGACTCTTTGTATCTGTTATTAGTTAGCTCTTTGTATATAAACCAAGTTTGTTTGTACCATTACTGACTCATTCATTCAGATTTTCAATGAATCAGTTTTCTCATTCACATTTTACTCTCAACCTTCTTTAGTTTCATATATAACTGTGAAAGATTACCAGAGTGCATGTGGTAGCTACTACTTATTCGTTTTCTACAAAATTTCAGCCTCAACAAACAAGCTCATTTCGACCACGAGACCCCGGAATTTGACATGGACCTCAGCTTAATTCAATTCGGACATTACAAAAACCAAATTTCACTATTATTTGTTGAGAGTATGAAACATGTTAAACAAAAAAAAAATCAAATCAGAACTGCTTATCTTCTGCTTAGCTCATCATGACTCATATCACGCAAAGTTTCTAAGTTCAATTAGTTGTCTCGTGAGGATCAAGTCACTCATAGACCCACCACAACCTAGACCCGTATTAAAACACCAAAATGTAAAAGGTTGTCAGACATAATTGAAAAAAAAAATTGATATATCACATATGGCTAATACACTCTTTCGACTTCATACATTTTACAATCTAAGTATAGGCTTGTAAACCTTCCCCCCAACATCTTTTCGGCACAGGGTATTACAATCCACTAAATCCAGCATTATAATACATGAATGTGAACTAATTTTAAGATATCATGATAACTAACTAGTGCCAACTTTCCATGATGTATATATAATAATAATCTATATATCCCTAACATTGTGTTGATAAGTTCAGCAAGAATCAATGTTAGAATTGATTCCTCCTGCTTTTGATGGGTTTCCTCTTTGAAGACATTCAACAGGAGGGACTGTTGTGGTCTTCAACTCCCCATATGCTTTCCAACAAAATGGAACATTGGAATTTTTAGTTTCTTGGGCTGATTCTAGTTGTATGGTATCAAGGGTTATGCCACTGCAAGGTAAGTTGTCACTACATGCGAAATAGATAGGCTCCTTAGTGTATGTTCCCTTTACATTCACATAATGTATGCCTGAAACTGCCACAGCTGATGATTCATTCCTGCATCTTCCACCGTCACAATAGTATTGGTCAATGGAAATTGGAGTTTGAACCCCAGAAACTTGAACGTTCGAGAACATGATATTTTGGACCGAACCAGAGCCACCCTATGGAGTACAAAATCAACAACGTTCAATTAATCCTATGGAAAAAAGATTGGTCGACACTTCATTGCTAATAGACCTCTCAAGAAGAGAAATATAAAGAAAAATAAAAAGGTGTTTCTTTGAACCTCTCTTTATCGATTCCTGACCTGACAAATTAAGCAAATGTGTCGGCTCAATGACTAAAACTCAATAACTCTTTATTTGTAACTTATATACACTGACTCGAGTGTGAGAGTATTAGATTATGAGAATATGTACAATTTTTTTAAAAATATTCCACCTCGACAGACTATTGTTGAACAAGTGTTAAAAACTTAAAGTAGGTGTTAGAAATATAAACATCTCCCTTTATCATTGGTCTTAACCATAGTGTAAAAGTTGGAAAAATAATGTAACCTACTATAAGGTGTAAAACAAAAAGAGTTGTGACACGTGACTATACCTGCCATGTTTTAATTCTGACACCAGTGAGGGTATTTTGGATAGTAACATCTCGGACGGTGACATTTCTAACACAGGCTTTGGTGTTCTCTCTGCCAAGACTTCCAATGCTGATTCCATGACCAGGTCCACAATTGACATTGTGGACATATATGTCCGAGCAACCAGTTTGTATAGACACGCAATCATCGCCTGCACAATTTAGTAGAATAAATTTTACTCACATGAACAAATTATTGACCACGTTTCAGTGTTCAAACTTCTCTGCTTAATTTTTTCTTTCAAAATTAAATAATTTCGTAATACCCATTTGGGAGGTAATTAAATTATTGAATTATTTTGAGATAATTTATTTATGTTTCTATTATTTATTTAAAGAATTCTACTAACGCACTTCTTGTTATTTCTATATTTGTTCCTGAATTAAAAAAATGTCACCATGAAAAAAGTGATTTGATTTTCATCTAACACTTTTTATGTAAAAATTCACATGAAAATCATTGGATCGATGACATGGATTTCACTCGCTATATATTTTGTGCATCCCCATTGTAATATTTGTGTTTTTCTTTATTTTATTTTGTTAGTCTCATATCATATATGGTATTTGGAAATTATATTGGATTGTGATTTGTGACTAAAATACAAGTTGAGAAGGTGGACCCTCAAAAGGGGTTGTAACTCGGACCTTAATTTTGTCATTCATGATATCGATGAGATAGTGTTTGCAAATTTGCATTATTAGTATTTCTCTTTATTTTATTTTGTTGGTTTCATAGCATGCATGGTAGTTAGAAGTTATATACTATTAGACAGAGACTATATATTACAAGTTGAGACTGCCAACCCATACAAAGGATTAATATAATTTCATTCACGAGATGAGACAGTGTTTGTGTAAATTGTGTGTTTGATATCTCATTCTAGATGATGAAATATACGTTTAAGATTTTGATTTTTTTTTATATTATATACTAATTAATTATTATGCTTACCGCAAGCAAGTGTGCTACTATAGATGACCACGTTTTGGGAGTTTTGCAAGTGAATTCCATCAGTGTTGGGGCTATCACCAGGTGATGAAACACTGATGCCAGAGACTTGAACATTTGTGCAAGAGTCAAACTTGAGATGGGTTTGTTGACTATTCTGAATTGTTATGCCTGTCACTGTTACGCCATCACTTCCATAGAACCTGAGTGCCTAATTATAAAGAAGTAATTAATAAGAGAACACGTGAGAATTTTTTATGATAAAAAAAATGAGAATTTTATATTAGTTTCAATGTTAAGGAGAATTTCAATGGAAGATATAAAACTGATCGGGTGATTGGGAAAGGATGAAAGACGAAGGGAGAGAAGAGAGATCACGAATTCAAATTCCTTCAACTGATGTTTTTAACAAAACTAAGAAACCTAATTAACATTTACAGATAAAAAAAAAAGTTCAATGATGCAAAAGGACTCTTACTGTTGGTTTTGTGCTTGGAAGTCTTCCATTGCTTTCCAGCATCACTTCTGTGGTATTGTAAGTGGGAGAGTCATTGTTCCACCAAACAGAGCCTTGACCATCAATGACACCTTTGCCTCTGATTGTAATCGTATTAAGCTTTGAGAATTCAAGCCATTGCAAGGTACTAGAGCCCCAAGCTTCAGAGCTTGTAGGTGCAATGATTTTACCATCCAGCTGTATGTATTTTTATGAACATAATATGAGAGTCTTATTATCTATCTTAAAATCAATTGACATTACAGAAACTATATAAACTGGCACAGTGGCACCAGGAATTAATATGCGAAACTTTCCAATATTTCTCACAAGGAAAATGAATTATAAACTTTGATATCATATTAAAATTTATCTTGAAATCAATCGATTAAAATAGTTCACCATATATGTACAGTGTATGTTAAGAATTAGAGGCATGTGATGTGGCTTTTAACCGTAATAAATTAACATCCTTTCAACATTTAAAGGATTCTTCAATCTCAGTAAAAAAAAATTGTTTAAATTATTTTTATCTCCATAAAAATGTCTTCACCATAAAAATATGAAATAAAAACAAAATATTAAGTAAAAAAAAAGGGAGCCATTGGCCTATATGTTATAGTGTTTGTAGGGTGACATATAGGAGAGGAAAATGTGGGAAGAGATGGACAAATTCCTTCACCTGAAAAACAATGTTTGGCTCACAATTAGGGCCTGAGAAAGAGATTGGTTTCACCAAAAATACAGAATCCGATGGAACAACCATTGTTGAGCCCTCCACCTTACAAGCAGCTGTCCATGCATTTTGAAAGGCCTGTTTTTTTAATATGGAACTAAGTTAATACTTACAGCAATAAATATACTTAAGGAGAAGCTACCATAAGTGCAACAAACTGGAGGATTTTTTTTTCTTTTTTATTTTTCAGCCTAATTATACTAGTTTTATAAATTTGATCTCTATTTTTTTCACAAATTTAATCCTCCACTATTTTAATTATGTAATTTTGATTTATTTATTAATTTAATATTCAATATTTAACATAAATGTTAACGTGATATTTTACACTTGTCATATCAACACATTCATTCATGTAAAGTTATGTCAACATTTCTATTAAATGTTAGATTTTTAATAAACGAATGGACCAAAATTGTATCATTAAACGAATGGGATATGAAATTCATGAAAAATAAAAATGGGAGAACCAAAATCATAAAATGATGATAATAGGGAGAGCAAAAGTATAATTAGGGCTATTTTATTTTCTTAGGTTCACAAGGCTTAGGAAACAGCCATTGACTTTTGTCATCATTTGAGAAGTGAAATGGCAGAAAGCAAAACTAAAATTGAATCCATGATGAGGCAAATTAAATAAGGAATATATCAATTAATTAATTTGATGAAAATCACGTACCTTTGTATCATCTGCATGTCCATCACCTTTAGCACCATAGTCTAACACATTAAAAGAAGTAGCAGAGGCAGCAGCTTTCAGTTTCCTCCAGTGACTGACACGTGCAGCTGTGCAGCTTGAAGACCACACAGAAAATGCAATGGCAATTATCAATGCAATGGTGTTTAGTTTCATATTCATATTCTTCATTTTCAAAGAGACACAGAGACACAAAGTAATAAGAAGGTGAAGAATGAAATTATTTGAAGAGAAAAGTTTTATGCTGCTAACAGAGCGGGAAATTGAAGCTCTATTTATAGAAGGAAAAAAATTGTGACACTTGCAATGCACACGAGCCAAACAGTAGCAAAATCGTGACCAGTTCACAGGTAATGGACAATGCTAGAATTTACTTTTGTTATTTAATTAATTGAAAATTTTTCATTATATTTTATAAAATCAATTAAGCACATAATATTATTATCATATGTATATTTTAAAAGTCTTTATTGTACATGTATTGATTATTTGATTATATATTTCCTTCTTTTTTTCCAGATTTAGATTGACCCACCCATTCACAAGCATTCGATACGGATGAGTTTTAACTGTGACGTTAGAGTTGAATCTTATTGGTAGCACGTTGTGGTAGGCCCATACCATGGACTCAAATTAATGGCTAGGGTTTTTTTTCTTTTCTCCTCTCTTATTCTTGCAAATTAAAATAATAATAACTTAGAAAAGAAAAGAAAAATGCAATACACAATAACAACTGATGAATTCAATATTCCTCATGACATATGATATGACACAACTTAAGAAATTTAATTATGATTTTTTATATTGCAATTGTTGCACTCACGGACGGACTCATCTAACATTTTTCTCTTCTTCTGTGATTACAATAATCATTTTCATTTCTTTTCATTTCATCTCTCTAATTTGTTTCTTTCCAATTATTTATATCCTTTTGGGTACGAAACATTTTTTTCCTAAAGAAATCAGTTTTACACCCAAAAGGTAAAACACACAGTAATAGAGTTACAAAAACATCAACAACAACAACAATAATAATAATAATAATAATAATAATAATAATAATAATAATAATAATAATAATAATCAGTTGTTATTACTTGCTTGCCCTGCCAAACCTCTACTTCAAGCATGCACCAACGACTTGTTGGTTGTTATTGTTAAGTCTATGGCGCTTGCTTTCTTTTATTAATTCCTGTTAGTTTAGTTGACAATAATATAAAACTTTGTCATTGCATAGTGCTTATTAATTCATTAATTGTTTGTTTAAATCTTCTATGTTGTGATTATCCTTTTCTTGTTTCGTTAAATAGGAAGGAACCTTGCCATGAGGATATGGTCTAGGTCAATGATTTCCTATTTCATGATTAGGCCATTAAGGGCTAGCTCAACAAATATTTTAATCATTAAACAACATTTCATGCGACAATATCGCCTATATAAGATGTTTTGCATGGCCATGGACACAAAATCATATTCTAAAATAAAATAGCTAGAATCGGATATAATTTTTTTTAAAAGTGATATTTTTATGTGCACAACCCAATAGAATAAACAAACTCACTGATTTAATTTGTATTCAATTTCATTCTATCTTGATGTGAAATCCTATTATAATTCTAATTCATTCATAGTGTAAATTGAAACACATTTATGATTAAAAAAAATGGAGAAGAAACCAATCAAATTAATTAACCATGGTATTTTAGGTAAAGTATTTATGTGTGATCTATATCATGGATATCTCCTCTTATTTTCATGGGTAAATTGCATAGCCTTTTTAGTTGAAACGATTAAATTATATTATTTTTATTTAAAAATCACACTATTTTCTTTTAAAAGTTAAAATATGTTACATGTGATTTATTTTAACATAAATAAACTTCTTAACGATAGAAAATAATTTAAAATGATTTTCACTTATTTTGATTTCTATAACTCTTTTGTTCTTTCTACAAAGTTGTTGAAAGTTATCAATCTTTATTGTATGGGTATATTGGATTAGGATTTTAAAAGACTATTTTAACATAAAGAATTCTTATGAATTTTAAAAATTATGTAGGAATTAATATTATGACTTATAAGATAGTTTGAATTTTAATAGATTTATATCATAAAAATTTAAAGGATTTGAAATTTTTTTTATAGAATTATAAGATTTGAAAGGATTGGGTGAATTTTTAAAAACATATTCAAAATTACAAGAGTTAGTGAAAATATAATAAAAAATGATGACATTTGAATAAAAAAAGTAAAATCAATATAAATTTTTTAATCTTTTAATAGCTATATTAATTCTAACTTTATACCCTTTTATACTGATATTTTTTGTAGTGAAGGTGAAAAATTTGGTAAGAGAATTACTGAATTATGTAGATGACGAAATTAAGGGTAACAATCACGAAAATATTGTGTTGAATAAGTGATAGACATAGTTAGCATAAGAAAAATATGATTAGTCTTGCCACATAAGACAAACATTAATTTAATTTAAAAAACATAGGGAAAAGTGATAAGGGGAGGAGTATATTTAATAATTTTATTCCAA
This sequence comes from Glycine latifolia, assembly GCA_013407115.1. Classification (NCBI taxonomy): domain Eukaryota; kingdom Viridiplantae; phylum Streptophyta; class Magnoliopsida; order Fabales; family Fabaceae; genus Glycine; species Glycine latifolia. The sequence goes on along the minus strand of CM023948.1, from coordinate 553,667 downwards.
AAGAATAGGAGAAATATATATGGTACACTCATAGTAAAGAATATTAAAGAGAAAAGAAGGTATGTATAATGAGAGATAAGAAAGTCGAGTAACAAAAAAAAAAGTCTAACAAAATATCAAAAGTTTGTGTGAAATTGTTTAATAGATGTTTTATATTAAAAAGTATAATAAAATTCATCAAAATCCCTCCTAAAAAATAATGCATCAAAATTTATATATTTTTTAAATACTTAGACTCTTTATAAATTATAAAAAATCTTAATTGAATATCATCATATTTTGTTGTGTTTCTTAAAAAATATTAAAAGTCTTAATTAAAAACCACAAGAATTATTTATACTATTTTTAAAAAATTATTAAATAATACAAGACTTTTTTATAAAAAAAAAAAAACTTTGAAAATCTTAATCCAATACACTCCTATGAGTCAAATTAAACTTGAAGACAACTACTAAATGCAAAATTTTAATTAATCTTATATATAATTTGAATTTCGTATACTATAATCTCTATTCAACTTCTATAAGTAATAATGTTGCATTAACTAAAAACTTAATACATATTATATTTAATGAATATATATAACATTTAACTATAATGTTTACACATTTATACAACCCTTAATCTCTCGCCAGTCGCCATGAATAAAAGTAAAGTCAAACTTGATATACTACCAATATTTTTCTAGAAATGAACTATCATTTTTTTAATGCAGTAACTATCTTCACATGAATATATTTTGTGTGTGTAATGAATATGAGAAGCTCACAACTTTCAAATTATTCAATAATGACCTACAAACTTTAAAACAAAAAATGCCGCACTCTTAAAGTTCTATACGAAGAGAAAGTCATATTAAATTAAGAGTTCATTTATAGTCGTTCGTAACGATTGATAAATTTATTTATATTAAAACGAATTAAAATATAATATATTTTATTTTCCACGAAAGAAAAGTACAATTTTTTTTTATAGTTTTTAAAATAAATTATAAAAGAGAATAGTATTATATATTTAAATATATATTTTAAACATATTATTAGCATGAAATATTTAAGAATTTTGTTGATGTAATAATTTTTACTAATCATCTTTAATGAAGTTTTTTTTAATTATATTTTTTCATTCATAAAATTACAATTTAAAACCGTTATTTAAAATATTTAAATCCATTTTACTTGGACACAATATTGTTGGTATATATAAAAGTAATTTATTCATATTTGATTTTTGTAAGTCTTCTATATATTAAAAGATTAAAGAAAATTTAACACACAAAAATGGCAAGAAATTACGCATTTAATTCGCACTTAGAAGTTAGAAAGCCATCATACCCGGCAACCAAAACGGCAAAGAGAACTAGAGAACAACTCTATGAAAGTGACACCGCATGTGAATTAATTTTCAACAATATGTCAGGTTATGATGCGGCCAATTTGAATGTGACAGAAAATCATATTTAAATGCAAAAAATAGTAGCAGTTAAAGTTTTTATTTTATTAAACCAAAATTAAAATTTTAACCCGTCTTATCACCATAGAAATGGCCGAGAATTTTAATTAAAAAATGTTGTTATAAAAAAAACGGTTGCAATTCGAATTTAAAGACAAGTAATTAATTAAGATTTATAACAAGTCACACATTCAAATAAATATTTGATTACATTTAAAAAATTACATTAATAGAAAATTATAACAATTTATTCATTCAAATAAGTATTTGATTACATTTTCTTCCACTGTTCTTTTTACTTCTGTTATATATCAATTTTTTTATTATTCAACTAAAAAAATTAAAATTATCTCTGCTTATTACACTAATGAAATAGCCTTATCTAAGTGGCTCAAATAATATTTATTTTTACCTAAAACAATAATACTAATCGAGTTAGCTTGTAATTAAGAAAACGAAAAAAAAAAGTTTGTGTTAACTCGGAATCATTTTTGCCCTTAAGCTATTATTAAAGTTATCTATTTCTTAAGAATACGTTACAGTTTAGTCTAACATTCTTTTCAAATGCACAGTTAAACAAACATTGCAAAAGCGCATATATGATTCTTTAAGCCAGCATTAACCAAAACTGAAAGTTGAATTTTGTGCGACACCATGTGTAGATAGTAGATACTAAATGATATCATAACTACTTTTGATGTGCCATATTTGAATATATGATCACATTTGGAATCCTCGTTAGTCATAAAATCTTAATATTCTTAATGTTTTATACCAATTAAACAGAGACAGAAAGTCAAGATGCCTGAGGATTTGTAAATTCTTCCATCTGATGAACTCGTGAAAAGAATGTGGTTAATTAATGTTTAATGATACAGCTTTTAGAAATATATTGATAATGTCCAAACTGTATATAATTGGAGAAGTTTCTGATTAGGAGAGCTGGTTGCAATTAAATACCTTGCTAAAATTGTCTCGAATTCGTATTTTGAATTGAATCTATCTATATATTTATTTGACTTAATTATAAATTTTATCATCTAACTTTCATTATTTCATAAATTTAATTATTCAAGGTTTTTTTCCCCATATTTACTACTCAACTTTCAATTTACATCTTACCATCACACTAATAACAAAACAACATTATTTTCTTTTTTTCGTTAACTTTTTTTTAGTGATAGTCAACAATGATAAAATGCAAAAAAATGAAAATTTAGATAGTAAAATAAAAAAAAACAATCTTGAATGATAAAATTAGAACAATAATTCCACATACAGACTTATGATTCAACATATATTGTGCATTCTTCTTGGTCATTTTTTTCTTTTTCAACGTTGTATCTTATTTCTTTTTTACTGCAACATTGTATCTTATTTCTCTATTTACCATTCGTGGTTTTTTCCAAGCTTATAAAAATATCTATCACTTTAAATTTAGTTTCTAGGTTAAAATATTTCAGTCAGGTTCAAAGACTAATTTTTTTTATAAAAAAAAAAATACTTTGTATGATATCTAATACTTCTAGAACTACTTAAAAATTTGTTTATACTCTAAGTTCAAAAAGACATTTTCAAAGACTTTTAACCTTACTTCTATTTATTATGAGTTTTTTTTTCCTACATGGTCTATTTCTAAACAATGATAAGATGTGAATTTTAACATTAAATAGCTTCCATTGAGTATCCATTACAAAAAAAAAATGTTTTTAATACTTAAAAAATATATGGATTTAATTGTTTATATAATTAAAATAAAAAAACACAATTTTTTAACAATAAAAAAAGCTAAGATACACTTTTAATCTTTTATATTTTTACTATATTTGGTTTGAACCTTTATCTTTAAAAAAATTTAATTTAATCTTTTATATATTTTAAAGTAAGTAAAAATAATTATTCTGAAACAATGATTTTTTAATTTATTTTGGAATATGATTTTGAAGCTTTTTTTGAATGATTGGAGAATTGAATTTTATTCCATTAAATTCATGAATAAGAAAATTATAGAACTCAATTAATGTTCAAACAAAAAATGATCGTAAACATAATGAAAATCGCATAAAAAATAAACTTAACAAGCAACAAGAAAATTAAAAAATCTAATTAATATGAGTATCAGTTTTTTTTATTTATAAAACTCATTTTGCATGCTATGTTCATCATGTTTATGTCCCTTTGTGCTTCAAATGCATGTCATTTCCTAGTTTTTATTTAAGTAAGTCTAATAAAATAAATTCCACATCTCAAATTAATAAGAAAAAACACGTTAGGGTCCCAAAACCTAAGAGATTTATTATTTCAAAAATACTATTTTAACTCTCTTTAAAAATATGAAAGACGTACTATTAAACTTTTTAAAAGATAAAAAATTAAATAATATATCCACATGTCTGCATTTGATTCAACAATTAGATTGTAAAAAATATAAAGAACGGGGCGTCTAAAATTTCTCCATTCTAGTTATATGTTCTAAATAATTTAGCTGAAGTAAAGTTAAATTTATTAGTAGTATTAATAAAAAAATAATCAATACTATTATAACATTTATTTTTGAGATTTTTTTTTTAAATTCTATACTTATTTTGATCCTTAAGCCTATATGCGATGTATAGACTTCAGCAACAATGATATATTTACTTATTTGAACATAATTTTTTTTCTAAAAATAGAATAATTAATTCTACAAAGAAAAAAAAATATTTTTTTCACGAGTTACGTTCAGTTAAAAATTTATATTTAAAATTTTATATTTTTTGTTACTGAATTCACCATTGACCAATTCCCTCGCATCGATGAGTATTTAAATAGGAATTTAAAAGCCATGTCAAGTAATGTTGCAAAAGATTGGAATGAAGCGTCCAGAAAAAGGAAATCCAGTGGAGACGCAATGTTTGAAAAATATAAACGTAATTGCAATCCATTTCATTTCAAAGAGACAGTGATCACGCCGTCATCCATGTAACCAAACATCAACGCCATATATTTAGGCTTTTATCTATCGTCTTCTAGTGATTAGAGATACATTAAATTCACATTTAAGTGGATCATACACTTTACCAAAACCAAAGCATTTTTATTTTTAATTTCCTCTTTGTCAAATATAGTTTGATAGAATAAATATGCTATGATTAACAGAAAATTGTATCCTTTAAGTATTTTTGTTTACAGGTCTTCTAAGTATGTGATTTTTTTCATATATGACTATCGTGTCTTCTAATTCTTTGAATTAAAAGATTAATCTTGCTTATAGTACATAATTATTATTTATCCAATAAAATTTTACACAAGAAAAAAATTTAACACAGACTTTTACGTTAAAATAGATATTGCACAATTATTCATACACAAACACAATGAGTATTTAATTGTAATATTAACTTTTTAAATAAATAACATATGAAATAACATATGTTAAGTATGTATTAAAGATAGTATAAATAACATATGTTAAGAAATATTAACTTTTTAAATAAATTTCAATATTTCAAAATATTAGTTTTTAACTCTAAGCTTAAAGATATTGAAAGAATGAAATAGTTAAGATTTTATTTATATTTAATTGTAAGTGTACAAAAGATATACATATAGAGTAAATAGGAATAACAAACTCAATTATCTATAATTTGAATTTAAGTTGTAACAACTTGTAACTAATCTATTATATCAATAGTCTAACATGTTCATGCAAGATGGTGGTGGCAAAAATAATTTCAATTTTGTTCATCATAAATTTGTAGTGCAAAAAATGTAAGATCTTTGGAGAGAAGGTTGGCATGTGGATCAAAGTCAACTAATGCAAATTTAACCATTATTCATTAAGCATAAATTATAACACAAGGTTTAACCTTTTAAGAGAAGTAAACACGCTTAACCACCATAAGACATAAGCAAAAATGCTTAACTACCTAAAAATGCATAAGAAAAATGACTTAATCACCTAAAAAGGAATAAACAAAATGATTTAACCACCTAAAAAGACAAAAAGAAAAAACGGTTTAACAGCCTATAAGGCATAAGAAAAAAAATGGCTTAGCCACTTAAAAAGAAGAAACAAAATGACTTAAGCACCTAGAAAGGTAGAAGTAAAAAAGTTTAACAATCATGAATGATTTTGGATAGATGACATGATGTGATCCTTGTTATATAGCCACAACAAAAGTTTTAACTTCAAAGAGACGAGTCATTTGGTAATTGACAAATACTATATTTAATAAATAAGTAGATTTGAAAGTAATGATAGGTAATCATGAGGAACAAAAAAATATAGAAAAGAAAGAAAAAAAATCAATTTAATTGTTAACCTCCTAAATCTTTGATATCATATTAAAAAAATGAAATAATTATGATTTTATTCGTATCTAAATATAAGTTTACATAAAAACAATATATAGAATACAAATAAATAACAAACTCAAATTTATCTATAACTTAAATTTAAATTATAACAATTTATAATTAATTACTTTTATCATATCAATAATGTAACAAAAGATATCCTAAATTTTTCTTTAAAAAAAGCATAGCAAGATAGAGTTATTGCTTACAAAAGTTAATAATGTTCAAACATGTGGGTTCGCAATTAGTCACTTAGCTATTATGAGGCTCCTAATTGTTACTTGACTTCGAAGTTATTTTAGACAGGTGCATAATACGTATTTATTGGGCAATATCCTAGTTTTAGACACATATAAATTTGACATATTTCAAATGGTGGCGCGATTGTTTCTTAACTGATCTCTTCTTGTAAACTAACAAGGTTTAAATTATTGATGATCATAATTTATATCCAAGACTTAAAAGTATGGATATGTCTGATAATGATTGCGATCATATGCAATAATACTCCAAATGTATTATTTTAGTCTTGTTCTATATCAGGAATCAAGAATATATTTTTAATATAGGCTACAAATTTGCATTTGTTGTTTAATGGGCCATTTAACTTTTAATGCAATCTCTATAGACTTCAGGTATGAACAAAATCAGGAAGTTTGTCTGCTTCAAGTCAAATTGCTCAATTAGAATATTTGAAAAATAAAAAAGTAAAGCCAAAACAATGGATGTCAAAATAAAAAATCTTAATCTTAATTTTGACACCACAATTTTCAGGGTCGGCTGAAGGGATATTTGAGACATTAAGGCCATGGAAAAAATATATTTAATGATATTATTTAAATTTTATTTTTCTTACATTTTCTGATATAAAAATAGTTATGAATTTGTATAGTTAAGTCTAAGATTTCCATTCAATTAATGACACATATAGGCATTCTTTTCAAAATAATAACAATTTCAATTAAATATTGCAAAAAAAATTAAATAAATATTCATGTGTAATCATTTGATTAGAGAATTCGATGACAAAAATATAAGGAATTTAATATAGTATTTTTTCCCTTGATGAAATAGTTAAATTGTTTAACCTTTTTTTAGATGTAATTGAATGCAAATAACATTTCATTAATTTATTTTAAAAAACATTATCACTAATGGTGCAATCATTGATTATATTCTATAAGTTGTTTATAGTTAGTGATTTTATTTTTTTATTAAAAACATAAATTCAGTAAATTTAACAATTTTAACTATTGATTATTACTTGTAATTAAATTTTATCTAAAATATTTATTTATAAGTTATCAAAATTAATAATGTATTTCTTCATCTAATACGTCTTATTGAATACTACTTTAGTACTTTACTAAAAAATAATTTACTTATGCGAGCCTGCCACTACTAATTTTTATGCCATTTAATTAATACCACTAATAGAAGTTTGAATGATATACACAACATCCTAAGGGCTAACCTTGTGACTACAATCGTGAAAATAAAAAGAAAATTGCACATTACATCTATAAATTTTTATCCACCTCCACCAAAAAAAAATATTCTTTTTTTTTCCAAAGGTTTATATATTTTTAAACGGTGTGAAACCAAAGTTTTTTTTTTGGCAAAAAACTTATAACTGTTAACACAGTATACGCAGTTCCCCTTATCATTACTTTCTCACTCCTTCAACTCTAGAATCTAGACGTATCCCGTGCACATGACTTATATAATTTTTTTCTTATATTAATTTCCTGTTAACTGCACCTGCACCAATTACCAAATGTACCCCATTTTTTTAATGTACAGAATGTCACGTATTAATCTAGACCTCCACGGCACATGTTTCTCTCACTCTAATTATCAAAAATAAAATAAAATAATAAGAGAGATTTTCTAATGTCTACACGAGCCTAAAGAGAAGCATGGAAAGGGCTACGTTATTAAAAAAGAATAAAAGTACTCTAAAGTTCAAATGCTCCATTAACTTATACGACATGTGAAATACATACGTAAGGTAGACCATGAACCCAAAGCATGCATCTGTTTTCACGTGATACTTGTTTTAAAAGTATCCGTGCATTCCGTTTATTTGCTTGGTATAGTGATTAGTGACATGTGAGATGCATTAATATTTTAATGGATTCTATAAAATAAATAAATAGAATCTATATATAATAATGAGTATCGATTTCAGAACAACAGACTATATTAATTCAAAATTTATATATATATATATATATATATATATATGTATATGAATTTAGAGATCAAACTCACAAATTAAAGTGTTCATAAAACATAAAAAATATAGAAAAATAAAACCAGATAAATCGAAATAACTCGTATAAAAAGGATTAAGAGATGCAATAGAAAAAACAAAATTAACCAAATAATTTATGAATACTAAAAAAACAAAAAGGTTGCAGTACATTGATCATAAAATAAAAATGAAATACGGAAATTGAAAAGAAAATTGAGGACAAAAGAAAAGGGAATATATTAAATATCAAATGTTCACCAAAAAAATAAACAATAAAACCATTTATATTTCTCTATTAAAACTAAATCTCAAATAAGAAAATAAGAAGAGTTTGTGCTATATATAGAACACACTTTAAAGAGTGTTAAAAGTAAAGAGAGACTTAAAAAAATCTCTGTTGATTCTATTAGGTATGATCTAACATGATAATGGAGGTATCATACCTATTTATATTATGTGTCATCCTCTAAAAATCTTATAACTGGTTTCACCTTTTCAAAGAGATGTGCATGTAGAATTGTTCTCACGTGTGTAGGAGTGGTGGTGCTTATCGCATCACACTCACATACAAGAATGCTCTAGAATTGTAGTTTTGACTCGTGATCACGGGCGTTGAATTTTTAGGCTTTGTCAACCTTAAACAGGTCATCCACTTATTAGGTCATCTCCAATGCAGTATCTTAGGAAGTTGTTTATTTGACCTGACATCCTTTCTTTTTTTTTTCTCTGCTGGAGTGATCTATCTGGCAAATGAGAAGCTTAAATTTAAGGTCTGCATCTTATATAAGCAACCGTATCTTAAAAGAGGACCCACCAAAAGTGAGTAAGAAACCCATATAAACTCCTAGCACTGGAGCTGCCCTTAGTGAGTATGCTGTTATGGTCTCTTGAGTTGTTGGTCATGCTCTCAATCATCCTCAAAGATGAAGTTTTTACTTTATATTTGTACACCTTAGTCAATTAATAAGAAGAAATTTTTTTTCTCCATTTCTGTAATATTTTTTATTGTCCATTTTTTGATGATTTTTACATTATGACACTTTATGCAAGAACTTTTTTTTGTTGGTCAAAATACTTCACACAACTTCCTTGTGGTTTTTTCCAAAACCTTGACATCACACAACTTCCTTGTGGTACTTTCCAAAACCTTGATAATATGCTTCAATAGTTTTCATGATTAATGATTGTCTTCACAAATTAATACAAGACTTTTTAGTATATTTTATTCTCATTCACACATTTTCTTAAAAACTTTAAAGAAAGTCATTCATCTCATAATTGTTCCAAATCAAACACATTTAACTATGAAATTCTTAAGTAATAGACTACTGAAAAGTATATGCATCTTATTAGTATAGATAATACCAAATAATTTCTTTAAGTCATCAACAATTATACAATTTCATACTTGCATAACCTCTAAATCTTTCTCTTTCCAATATGATTCGTCAGGGTGTTACAGTTTCCATTGGCTATTAGTCATGACTTTTGCTCCCACTTTCTTGTCAATTTTTTTTTTTTACTCCATTCTACTCACTTAAATAAACCACCTTCCATCATCAAGCAACTAAAGTACCACTTCAAGGTCTCCATTGGAACACTTAGTGAAAGCATTTTACGTCCATGTTCTCTCCAAAAAAATCAACTTCTTTTTACGTAAATGAGTCTTTTTCAAAAAGTTATAACCAGAATGGGTGATTTGAATATTATTTATCAAGCATGGATGATTTTTGACTCGTGGATGTGGGAGGCATCAACTTAAGTGACGCCTTGTGTTGTTATTTTGTGTTTTGTGGGAGACACTAGTCTAAGTGGTATCTTCATCCATGTTGTTGTGATCGATGCTAACAAAGCAAAGTCGACACTAAAGACTATAGAAGCGGTTAAATCCCAAACTTGGCCACATCATAATTTAAATAGATAGATATTTTTAAATAATCAAATTGGGTTCACTAATAAAACAATCCTTAAAAATGAGGTTAAGTAAATAAATGTGAAAACAAAATGTTATAAAAATTGCCTATTTCATAAATAAAAAAAAGACATGGTACTATAATATTTTTTTCCATAACAAAAACTTAATTTCTATTTATTTACAAAATCAATAATCTTAACAAGACTAATTTTTCGAAAGTTCATATAAAGTATGTGTTATTTTTGGCATAATTTTTCTCAATGTAATATTTGTGGGGATGATGATTCTCGTAATATTTTTTTTCTTGAGATATTGTGGGTGATGCTATTTTTTTCTCTTCATAATGCTTACTAATTATTGTGGGTGGTTCATGATTATTGATGATTATTGGTGGTTATTGTCAAATATGGAAATAAAACATGTTAATTTTTGGGTAGTATATTTGCGGCTATGTAAAGAAAAAGGAGAACATGGTGAAATTTTTTCCATATTTGGTATCTCCTATGTATATATTCTTAGCATGTTTTAAAAATGATAATAATAATAAATGAGATTTTTACAGTACAAAAAATGATTTTATCATTTCATTATATATGTATTAATATGTGTATTATTCTGCCAACTCATTCTAAAATATCAAGAAAAAATATCTTTACGTACAAAGGTATTTATTTAAATATTTAAAACTAATTAAAAGTATTTTTAAAAACAAGTAATTTGATATGTGGAAATAATAATAATTTATTTATTTTGGTGTAGCCAAGAGTATTATTTGGCCAACTCTAGCAAAATGGTGTCAAATAAAAAAATAATTTCATCATCAGATGTTAGTTTATAAAATATTACTTAATTAAATAATTAAGAGTATACTTACAAGTATTTTTGACGAATAGAAATGAAATAATTAGGCTTAACATGAACTGTATGCCACTCGGCCCAAATTAGTATATAGGACATTCATTTTTTAAAAAATATTTGTTAATTTATAATTATTTTATAATACTTTTAAACAGGAACATTTTGATAAAATTGGGTATACCCATTCGGTTACTACATAAGAAAAATAGAATGTATAGTGGGTTGAAAATAAGAACATTTGGACCAAAATGGATTGGGGTTCTTCCCTCTTCCGAATTACTTCATTATGTTAATTAATTGGACTGGTCTATATTTATTCCTTACACAGATCATTAAAATGTCTTGAATTGAAACTACCTACCTGTCTTCAATTTAAGTTTGGTTGCATTTTTCATTGGACTACATCTATCCACTCTATGTTGCCAATTTGACTAGATAGAAGCCTCGGTATTGCAGTTGGCATGCCAAAATTCATCCAGTTAATAAATTCCTCTGTAGCTTAGCATGAAAGTGCTTGTGCATATTTGAGCCTATCTAGTGTTGCATTTCTGTTCTGCATTAGATTTTGCTTGCTGGTTGTAATGCCCATGTGTGGATTATAATAACCAGTCAGTCTCTCTCTCTCTCTCTTCTTCTCGTTCTTTTTCCTTTTTCCGGTTTCTGCCATTAACGACTAGAGAAGCTTCATATCTTCTCCATTCTTCATCTAAACACTTCCCACCCAACTAGAAAGTTGATTAGAACTCCTCTATGAGCTAGATTCCAGCTTCTATTCTCCTTAAAAACCATCAATCAGAGAGATCCAGTTCTCTAGGGAATTCCTCAAAACTGAGATTTGAAAGGAAAAGAAGACGATTCAAGGACGCTAGAGCTTGGAGAAGTGATCCTCCAGCCTTCCTCGACTGTTTTGAGGTAAGAAACTCAAGTTTTACCGGTTGATTTGTGAATTGGTTCTTGAGGTGAATAGTAACCATTTTGCGTTAGAGCTGAAATTAGGCTTGGGTTCTTTAGAAAAGTATGCTCAGGAGGTTGTTCTAATGAATATTGAACTTTGAAACATGACTTTTGATGAAGTTTGATTTTGACTCTGACATCTGTATGGGTAGGAAGATTGATGATATCATGATGAGTTTAAGCCTAGGTACCTTTACAAAAGATGTTCAGGAGGCTAAATAAACGGTGAAAATGTGTTGAAATAGTCGTTCTGATAAACTTGACCAGTATGAATATTGGGCCTGGTTAAGGCCAGTGAATCCTTTGAATTGGCTCATACAGAGTCTTGTAGGGACTCGAGTGCCTTGATTAGCCTTGTCTTGTCGTTCTAACGGTTGAGGACCGTATTGATGTTTACATGCTCTTGTGTAGGGCGTGATTCTGACATCACTGGTGGTGGTGACCACGGATCCGGGAGAGCCGGTACATTGCTGAGAGCAGGTAAGCTCATCGCTCTGGGGATTATTCCCTTTCTCTTGTTTACCACCCAAGTGGGGGATTGATGCATGCCATGCTTGTATTGCATTTGTTATGGGCATGCTGTTGAATGAAAGGTCTGAATGGCCTATTTAGATGATTAGGTATGATTGAAGCCTGAGAGGCTAGAAGAACGGTTTGTTTGAGTGATACTCAGACCGTTCGGGATATATGAATGCATGATGAACCCTAAGTTAGACACCGAGATGTTGTGAGAATGTTGTGACACCTGTGGACTCAGGTGTGGGGCCTTGGGCCTGAGATGAAGGAACATTGTGAGGTGTTCCATGGCTTTGATGAGATACAGATCAGAGAATGATCTGTGATGGAATCTATAAGATACTGAGATGGTATCGGGCTAGTTGAGGTTCCCTAGCCAGAGGAAGAGTTTGAGGACTCCCTGGAATAGCTGAGATTCCATGGGAGGTGCCACTGCTCTCCGCCTAAAGACCTAAGGGGGGATTGCCCTGTATGGATGTTCCTCCTTAGGCAGAGATGATGAGAGTCCTGAGTGAGTATCCTCAGGTGATTATGCTGAGATTGATAAAGACCATGATGGTGGTCTGTGTTGAGGATAAATAGACACTGTGATAGTGTCTGAGTTCTGAGATTCTCTGGCCAGTAGAATAGAGTCCTATGGTGGTAGGACAAATGGTATGTGGTTGAAAGTCCTGAGGGACGGTGCTCCCGTTGTGGATGACTCCCTAGGCAGAGAGAAAAGTCCTGTGGGACGGTGCTCCCATTGTGGATGACTCCCCAGGCAGTTGAGATGGAAGCCCTGAGTTGAGAGATTCCTCAGACAGTGTGTGTGAAAGCCCTGAGTTGAGAGATTCCTCAGGCAGTGTGTGTGAAATCCCTGAGTTGAGAGATTCCTCAGGCAGTGGGTGTGAAAGTCCTGGGAATTGAGTACCCTTGACGGATGATCTTTTCCAGGCCAGGATGGTTACAGATATGTTGTATCGCTAAGAGAAGGTATCCCGAGGGGATGAGAGTCTCTTAGAAGAGCCATATCTGGATGTATGAAGTCCTGAGTGGTTTTCTCAGGCAACGTTTTATATAGTTTCATGAGGCAGTGCCTCTCTGGTATATAAAGTGTCCAGTGATTAACACTGATGATTAGGTACCTCTGTGAGATCTCTGTCAGACGATTATGAGAGCTGATATGAGATATTGAAGCCATGATTCTGGGTTGGCTCTGTTAGTTGAGTCTGAGATGGCTTGAGAGCCTGCATGAGGTGGAATGCCTCCGATGCTGATAGCATCCAGTTAGTACCCAGAGAGCTGGGGAAGGTGTGATAGCCAAGACGGTGTCCTGGGCTTTATTATGTTTCGTTTTTATGTGTTTTGTGCTTGGGGGTGAACCAGGGTAAGGGAGGATCTCCCAGAACCCTGAGCTTACTGAGATGTATATCTCACCCCTGTTGTGGGTTGTGGTTTCAGGTGCTCTAGAGGGGAGACGTAACCACGGGGCAGGAGACCCTATCAGAGTATGCTGGAGTGTCATGGGCTGCAGATGAAGATTAGAAAAATCTTTATTTGATTTCTGTCTTGTATAGGGTGTGAGTATACACCCATAGTTCTGTACATATTTTGATGTATGACCGATGTGGTCTTGTTTTGAGCGTGTATATGTATAGATGCTGAGTATATTCCTCCCTTTTATCTCTGTTTTAGTTTTTATATTTTCTGCCTATGTTATCTGTATCAGTAAGAGGCTTGTTGATGATGTTTGTATGTGGTTTTATATTCCATGCATAATGAAATCAAGAAAAAAACGATTCCTTTGCTTCCGCACTGCGTTTGTTTAACGCTGATAGCGCGATTATGATATTATTAATGATAACACGTCCGGGGTGTTACATGGATGATAAGCAGAACCTTTTACTAACAAACATAGCAGCTTTTATACTATATAGAAAAGGGAAAATTCTGTATATGCATAAATACATAGTTAATTAATTCACCAGAAAAATTCACTTATGATCAAGCAGCAACAAAAAACCACACCCCCACACCCATCAAAACCGTACCTTTTCCAATACCCAGAATCACAAAAACCAAATCCCAGTCTTAAACACACAAAATTCAGAAACAAGCAACGACAAAATTAAAAATACCCAGGAAATGAACTGTCATCACATACACAGGAAGAAGAAAGTAAGGTTAGCAAAAGCATCCCATCATCATCAAAGTCGCATCCTTTTCACAGACACCAAAGAATCCAATTATCCAACCCAACTTGGCTACAACAGAAAGAAAACCACAAGATCACAGATATCTAAATCGTAAAATAAGCTCAAAACACAAATTGACTAAATAAAGAACGAAACCTAGATCGCAGAGACCGGTGACGAACCTGTTACGAACCACCGTGAGAGAGAAAGCGTACTTTGAAGTCTGAACGGAGAGAGAGAACAAAAACAAAAACAACTTGGGAATCGTGAGAATGAGAAAGAACAAAACCGAAAATGAAGAAACCAATAACTAGGAGCGAATGAAAACAAGAACAAGGAATGCGCGATGACGATCTGCAGAGGCGCGGTGGGAGGCGGTCTCTCACAACATGGAAGGCGAAAACGAAGGTCACGCGATGATGAAGGAGAAGAGGTAGGTCACGACCAGACTGCGTTTTGTTCAGAAGTAGTCCCATCCAAAAAAAATATTAATCCACCTCCATGTTTTTTCAATTACAGCTTCCGCACCAACTTATTTAGAGAAACTATTCTAAATAAATTATTTTAATTTATTTTCAGCTTATATTTTTTTAAATAAGTTTATATAAATATCTCAATTTTTATAATAAGCATTTTTCACAAAGTAAGTTTAATCAAACTCATCCAATATTTAAATCCGTATATTTGTCCAAAAGCTTTCTTATTAGAGCATCTTGCAAAAAAATTGATCTTTGATGCTCGTATTGAGGATAAATTTTTATATGAAAATCTGATGTTTCTCATATCCAGTAATAAAGCATCTCTCAAGATCTCAATGTTGGAGATGCATAACTTGCATAAAAACTCTGTAGATCCGTATAGTTTTAAAAAAAAATTATTGTTCATTTAGTAACAGTAAAACATGAGGAGAAAAAATATAGAAAAAATAGTTGGAATATACATAGGAAGGAAATGAAGAAGAAGAAAAAAAATAACAACGGGAGATCCAACAAAAAAAATCAAACAAAACAAAAGTTAAAAAAAAAACATACCAAAGAAGGGGGAGGGAGGAAGAAGAAGGGGGCACACAGAGGAAGGGAAGAGGGGAAGAAGAAACACGCAAAGGAGGGGAAGAGAAAAAAAGAAGAGAAGAAGAAGAAGTGGGAAATAAGGGTCAATGAGAGAAAGGAAAGAAGAAGAAGAAGAGTGAGAAAGATGAGGGGATGGGTGCATGGATGGGTCGGCAGAGGAGAAGAAGAATAGTGGATAAAATGAGGAAGTGGATAGGTGAGAATTAAATTTATGCTAACTTTTTTATTTCTTAATATTTATAAAATTTTTTCTTACATGTTTTATTAGTTAAAATTAATTACTTAATTAATTTAATAAATATTTAAATAAAATATTAAAAAGTGGAATTCATGTGTGACATACTAAAAATTATTTAAGATTTCAAAATGAGATATATTATTAAAGGAAAAAAAATGAAAGAAATCTTCAATCCACATTACATTGGGGAATCCATTAGGGTTGACAAAGTGCGCCAGTCCACCTAAAATGCTGGCTGGGACGGGTGACCCACTTTTGTAAAATGGGTTGTCGTCACGCATCCTCTTCTTCGTTCTCTCCTTCATGGTGAAGCTTGTCGCAGAGAAAATGAATCGCAAATCCTAAATGAGGTGCAGAAAATGAGAAGATGTGGTGAGGTGCAGAAAATGAGAAGATGAGGTGAGGCGAGGTGCGCTGTGCGGAGAAAATGAAGCGCAAATCCTAAATGAGGGTATATATATTATTGGGATTAAGTTTTACCTTTGGGTATCAGATCCACTCATTTGCTTCTTGTACGCCTTTTATTACTTTTTGTACTCATTTTGTCTCATTTTTTAATTAAAAATTAGACTTGTGTTTTTAATTTAATTAGTAACTATTTACACTCTTTTATATTATTAATATACTTTACTTGTATTATCAACTTTAATATTTTAATTGTTATTTTGAATTTTTGAGTATACTTTTCTTAATCAAACATAATTTTAGTTATATATTTATATATAATATAATTTTAATTTTTTTAATATAAATCGAGTCAAACCGAACCAATTAATAATCCATCGACAAATCACTAATTTACTGCCTTAACGGGATCAATAACAATATCAAATTTTATAGCTCTGAAAAAAAGAATAAATTCTTCCTTTTCACCTTATTCACTCACTGTCGAGTATGATTTCTTAATCATACTTGCGCATCACACCGTTTCCTCTTATTTTCTTTCCATTCCATTTCTTTCCTCTTCCGAAAGCAAAACCAGCTCTAGAGCTGGTATTGCAATCAAACGGTTCAGATCAAAACACGTGCACTGATTCGTGAGAAACTCTGTGTGTACCCCAATCGTCTGATTTCCCGGATTAAGACGTACTCAGCGAGAGTGAAACACAGAAAGGCTCACAGAAAAGAGTGCGCTAGTATGAAAAGTTTTTTCCATGCTGCATTGTCCCTGACTCAGGGACGTGATTCTGTCTGAGTCTGTTTCTCCAAATTTCAAAACCCCCCCTCTCTCTCTCTCTCGTTAGTTACTCGCACCACTAGCGAGTGCTTCTTCTTCTTCTTCGCGAAATTCGTATGCGAATAAGGGTTTGATCTCTCTCTCTCTCTCTCTCTCTCTCTCTCTCTCTCTCTCTTACCTCTTTATTTATTTTTGTGTAATTTTGTGTAATTTTACGAGGTTGAATTTCAGTTGACGTGCATTCCATTTTTGTGTTTTGCGCAGAGGTAGGGATTCACGCTCCTGCATTCTCAGACCGTTAGGGATTCCAATTGTGGTTTGTGAGTTTCTTCTGTGTTGTTTGAATTTGTAATCGGTGATGAACTCATTTGTTTAGGGTTTGGCATGATTTTAGGTTTGTGTTTGATTAGCTCAGTTTTGTGTGATGCTAATTCTCTCACTTATGTGCTTGGGCAGCCTAAATATATCTTGTATTCTGCGAAGAAGAAGCTGAGAGAGATTGAAGATGGTATGAGCATATTTTGGTTCTTTACGTGTCCTCATTGTTAGTTTTCTTTGGGAGAATTTGTGGTTCAAAGAAACCTTTTTATTTTGATTGGCAGGGAGGAGATGATTTTGATTGGAATACTGATGATGAGCTTGAAATTGAGAACTATAACTCTTCATCTTCATGTTTAACCCTTCCTAATGGGGATACTGGAGAGGTAAGCTTTTAGACACTTTTTTCTTTTTCTTTATGTTATGAGTGGTTGAATGTTAAGAATTCGGAGGGTATATAACAAGAATTTAAGATAATGCAAATACGTTGTCTTAGGCAACTATGAGTTTTTCTTTTGGGCTTTTGGGCTTCTCTAATTCCTATTGTTGCTGGCGTACTTGATAACAAACTAACCATGATAAACCAAAATGATAAACTAACCTTGCAGGTCACATGCAGAAAAAGAAAATAAACCTTAGGGATTGAAACCATACAAAACTATTTTTCATTTATAATATCTATTTTTCTGTTTAGATTTTTTGGAATTCATACATGTATTAATTTTTAGCTACTAATGTCCTATTCTCTCCCCCTTCAGGCAAGCTCGTCTGCTGTTTTGGCTAATTCCAAGGTACTTGACCACTTCGTCAACATGGGATTTTCTAGAGAAATGGTTTCTAAAGTAATTCAGGAATATGGTAAAGCATTTCTTTACTCTATTTAAATATAGATTTGATTCATAAAGTTCTCAAATAAATATTGCTTTGATGAATATCCAGGTGAAGAAAATGAAGATAAACTACTTGAAGAACTTCTCTCATACAAGGTGAGTTGATGTTTTCATAAGTCTTGAGTATTGTTGTAACCTTGTCTCTTTGAGCTATTATTGAATTATAATTTATAACCAATTTTCTCTTCTGTAGTTGTCTTGCCACATTTTTTCTAATTTTTTTTTTAATAAACAGTTCCATTTCCATATCGTGGAGTCATTAGCATCTTACCATCTACATAATGAATTGTGAATCATTATTGGTTTTCATGGGTAGTTAATTTTTTTGGGCCATTCTGTCTAATCTGGAGAGGGTGAGCCTTGTAGCATGGTTAAGGTTGCTATCTTGTGACTTGGAGGCCACAAGTTCAAATTTTGAAAACAGTCTCTCTACATGCAAGCGTAAGGTTGCATACATCGAATACCCATAGCAGTCAATAATGCACTATAGCAGATTGGTGGAACTGAGTGGCCATGGACTGCAATGGGATTCAAATAGCAGAATGGTTTTTATTAGTGGCCAAAATAGTGGGTTTTCATGTGCTATGGCTCTATAGCGGTGTGTGATTGTGCAAAGTGTGACTTATTATTCATCTTGAATTTCTTTAATTTTGATTATTCTTTGTCGTATTTATATGTGTAGCATATACTATATACTATTTGTTTTGTATTATACTAGCAGTCATTGCACTTTCTGCTATCCCACTGTAGCAATTTAGGAATCTGCCACTACATATATTGCTATTCGAGATTGATAACTAGGCATCTACCCTTCCTAATTTTGCACATTTTTAGCAGACTTGTCATTGCAGTCAATTTGCGACAATATTAGTTCATGAAATGAAATAAAATTGAGTATCTGTAAAAAAGTTAGCTGTTTTAATTTATATTGTATGAAATATAAGGCAAAAGACTGATGGCTATATATTTATTCTTCAAACCTAGAGGAAAATGCTTTCTAAAAAAAATTATGCATTTAAATTTTTAAACTGATTTCATTTACATGTTATGATTCTTTTCTCTTATGAAGAAGATAACATTTTCTTATTTTAATCTTTCAATGGTTGCAATTTTGCTTCTACTAATTTTGTCTCAATTCTTGAGTTGCATAAGATGTATAGGTGGGGTTAATTGAGCAGCTTGATCACCCTAAAAATGGTAATATGGAAATTTGGGTACTGGGATGGTAAATTCTTTCTACAACTATAATAGTGCCTTAATACATTTGCAATAATATTTACCAAGCTCAACGAGTGATCTGTGTGGTTCTTTTGTGCATATAGTTGCTCCTTTTTCACCATTGACCTATTTCATTTTGTTTCTTTTGTTTCTTTTGTTCTACTGACATTTTTAGATTTCTTTCTGACTTCTTTAAAATACCATTTGCATATTATAAGATTTTGACTATTGTGTTACACATGTCTTGGTATTTTTGATTTCATATTTGCAGGCTCTGGAAAGTTCTCCCCAACCACAGCAGCGAATTGAGCCAGATCCTTGTTCTTCAGAGAATGCAGGGAGCTCTTGGGATGATTTCTCTGATACTGATATTTTTTCTGATGATGAAGTAGTCTCTTCTTTTTGCACTTTGATTTTTTTTAGACTGTATGATCTGATTCATCTTATTATCTTGTTATTCTCTGCCTTTAGTGTCATCTACTGGGATGGTTTCTGCTAGTGCTATAGGACATGCAATTTGGCATGTAATCATTTTCAAACATGAAACAGATTAGGATGGTTTATGTTTCTTTGTTGGGCATTGTAGGGACTTGTACAATTTCATTTTCCTACTTCAAAGAACAATGAAATGTCATCATGCTTCCACTTGCTTTTACAAACATTTATGGGAGGTCTGGAATTCCTTACAAGGAAACAATATAGGTGCTGGTTATATATTAAAAAGAAGCAGCTTGCTTATTTTATTTGATATTTTTGTAGGAAATTGCAAAAACTATGTCTGAGAATGATGATACCTTACGGTCTTTGGTGAAAATGGGGTACAAACAGGAGGAAGCTTTAGTTGCCATAGAAAGATTAGGTGCGTTTTGTATGATGCATTCATATGTATGGCTTGAGTTGTTAGCTTGTTATTTTTGCAAAAAATGATAGAAATTTATTTTATTATTGTTGCTTGTTGTATGATACTATGATTCATTATCTTCAATCAATTTTGAGCACCTTAATTTGTGTCCCTTGGGTAATTGAGCAATTAGACAAATGAAAAAAATATTACTGCTCGATTATTTTTGTTTCCTAGGTTTAAGGATTGACATTCTATTTACTGTAAGTTGTTGGATATTTTATATGCACTTGTAGCACAAGTTGTTGTCACATTTCTAAAATGCATCCCTGAAAGCTTTTTCTGGATGAACACTTCATACTGTAATTCCCAATGTTTGATTTAGTCATCCTAAATGCTTTTGATTGGAATTTGAATACTCATGGTTCCAAATGTGATTATGAAATGTGATTATGAGTGCTTGAAGAATGAAGAACAAGCATTGTCATCTAAACACCTTGTATTATATAATATGCTTTAGTTAAGTGTCCAGCTTTATGAAGATTCAATCATAGCTTTTTTGAAAGGTCCAATACTTTTAGTTTCATGGAGATCAGGATCAACTAGTCCAGCAGGACCATGGTTTTGAAGTTATTCTTGGAATCTTTTTGAATGTCTAAGTTGATTCCTACCTGCTGAATGGATATCAATCTGCATTTTATACTATTGTATCCTCAAGATAATGAACAGAATATATGTGTCTGGTAGTTTTTTCCCTTGCCTGAAGTGAAGATTACCTGTTTCAATGTCTAGAGCAGAGACAAATTCATTTCAGTTTGGAACCACCGTTATTGTGGACAATAGATGGTGAAAATCTTCTTATACACGATCACCTTATGAATATACTGCAATTACTTCTAGCCAAGAATGATTTAATTGCTAACTCTATAATCAGGGTTTACATGCAGATGTAATGGCTATAGATCATCATACGAGAATCAAATCATGTCTTTTATAATTATCTCTAGAGAATGACACTGTTTAACACATTTGTCAAGCTTGTATAATAAATTAACAGGTCCTAAATTTTGGTGTTTTTCCAAATATCATTTTAATCAAATTAACATGGTCAACTACAATAATAACCTCACATGGCCTCTTGTTTGTTTGTGTTCACAAGTTTACATGGTGTCTGTTTATGAACTTTTTACTCTATTTTCTTGGCTCATTGTTCGAATGAAATACTGCAGGCCCAAATGCCTCACTTGAAGAATTGGTAGATTTTATAGGTGTTGCTCAAATGGCAAAGGCTGAAGATGCTCTTCTGCCTCCTGAAGAAAAGGTAGCAATGTAGCCATATTGGTATCTTGGGATGAATAAAATAGAAATTTAATGCATTTAATTTTCTATTATTTTTTCCTTCAAATTATTTAGCATCATCCATCTGTTGCTCCTCCTCCCCCCTTTCATTTATCTGTCACATGTTTATGTTATTTTAATTATTTTTTTTTACAGTTACAATACAATGACTATGCTAAGTCCAATAAACGAAGATTTTATGATTATGAAGTGCTGGGAAGGAAAAAGCCTAGGGGATGTGAGAAGAAAATCCTCAATGAAGATGATGACGAGGAAGCCGAAGCTCTTCATCTTCCAAACCCAATGATTGGGTTTGGTGTACCTACAGAGTCAAGCTTCATAACACACAGAAGGGTTCCAGAAGATGCCATTGGGCCTCCTTACTTCTATTATGAGAATGTAGCCTTAGCACCAAAAGGTGTTTGGCAAACAATTTCAAGATTCTTGTATGATGTTCAACCTGAGTTTGTAGATTCAAAGTTTTTCTGTGCTGCAGCCAGGAAAAGGGGATATATTCACAATCTCCCCATCCAAAATAGGTTCCCGCTTCTACCACTTCCACCTCGCACAATACACGAGGCTTTTCCCCTAACAAAGAAGTGGTGGCCCTCATGGGATGCTAGGACCAAGCTTAATTGTTTGCAAACATGTATTGGCAGTGCAAAACTAACAGAAAGAATCAGGAAAGCTGTAGAAATCTATGATGAAGATCCACCTGAAAGTGTACAGAAGTTTGTTCTTCATCAGTGTAGGAAATGGAATTTGGTTTGGGTTGGAAGGAATAAGGTTGCTCCATTAGAGCCTGATGAAGTAGAAACGCTGTTGGGCTTCCCTAGGAACCACACCAGAGGAGGTGGAATAAGTAGGACTGACAGATACAAGTCACTTGGTAATTCATTCCAGGTATGATAATTCTATCTCTTCCTATATAATAATGTAGCCTCCATAGAGATCCTTCTGGATGTGTTTACTGTCATAAATAAATGTAATATGACTTGGAACTATTTAGTAATGTTTTAATATTTAGGCATATTCAGATTAATCAGGTAGAGGAAGACCAAGAAAAATAGAAAGAACCATTTAAAAATGATTTATATGTAAATAACCTCTTACCTCGATAAAGAATATTGGTTTTTGGCAGAACACTATGGCGACATTTATGTTGAGACCTCAGCAAAGGCTTTGTTTGTTGTATTAAGAATAATGTTGTCAAAGTGAAATCATATGCAGTTTCCGCATGTTTTCTTTTCTATGAAACTAGTGGTTAATGCATTAATGTTTCCGTGTAAATTTCTCTTTCCTTACTTGGTTCAGTTTATTTCAGGTTGACACTGTGGCATACCACTTGTCAGTTCTGAAGGAGATGTATCCTAATGGGATCAATCTTCTTTCTCTCTTTTCTGGAATTGGTGGGGCAGAGGTAGCTCTTCATCGGCTCGGCATCCCTCTCAAGAATGTTGTGTCTGTTGAAAAATCAGAAGTGAATAGGAATATTGTTAGAAGTTGGTGGGAGCAAACAAATCAGAAAGGTAATCTATATGATATTGATGATGTAAGGGAGCTAGACAGTGATCGCTTGGAGCAGCTGATGAGCACATTTGGTGGTTTTGATCTAATTGTTGGTGGCAGTCCATGTAATAATCTGGCTGGTAGCAACAGGGTCAGCCGGGATGGACTGGAGGGAAAAGAATCTTCTCTCTTCTTTGATTACTTTAGGATTCTAGACTTAGTAAAGAATATGTCGGCTAAATATCGATAAATTTTTGTTCAAAGAAACCCCTTTCTCCGGTTTTGTATTTAATCCAAACAATTAGGATCTTCGTATATAAACCTGAAACATTAGAGACAGATACTTCTCATTCCATTTTTGTTGCCAAAGAAGGGCAACGTTTTCAAATAAAAAAATTATCTTAAAATTTCTGATTTCAGGTTGCTGTTTTATTAATACCTATGTGGGTTCAGTACATTCAAACATGGTGGATGAATCTACTAAATTATCCTTGCGATGCTGTTTTCCTTTTTTTCCAAATTTCTCTTTTTACGATTTAATCATCACTGTGAATAGCAGCAACTGTGTTGGACCAGTTGGTCTCGTGGTGATATTTGACCTCAAAAGGCTCAATTTTTGTCTTTTCAAAGAGATGCTCTGAGATGACTGTTGTTTGGCAAGAGCAATATTAATCTTGTGTTGTCTCTTGCATTCTTCAGTGTTGTTTTCTTTGGTTTTTACCCACTCGGGGTATCTTTAGTTTCTAAAGTACAAGTTTATATGGAATCTTCAAGGGCAAAATTGATGAGAAGGAAATTTATTGAAACAGCCTTCAGACATAAAGTTTTAGTAGAGCTTAGTGCCCTTTCGTGTATTCCCTTGTTTGCAGATTAGGGAAGCATTTGGCTTATTTGCAGTTTGTTTACAGAAAAAAAAAATTACTGTGTTGGAGGGTTTAAATCAAGGATTTCCATTTACAATTATCAATATTGTAATGTAATACTATATCACAAATTCTAATGCATGTTTGGTTGTCTGTCTAACTTGTTGCATGAATTCCAATACAAATTTAATGGTTCACCACAAAATGAACGCAAAAAGGTCTGAATGTTTTTGTCAACGTCTGCTTGCAAACACAAACAGTTATACAAACATGTCCCTAGCTCGTTTGAAGGTAAATTACTAGGGACGTCAGATGTTTGATGTATGAAAAAGTTGCCACTAAGCGTAGTGAGTTTTTTCGTCTGTCAAATTTCACTTGTTATAAACAACGTTAAAATGTCAAAATTATAACATTTAATGATTAATCTATCTTAACTAGTGTATTTTTTTAAGACCCTAAATATCATCTAGTGGAGATGATCATGCTCGAGTTGAGTAAGACTAATATGGACGACAAAACTCTCTCTCAAACTTAAGATATCCGATTAAGTTGAGTAACTAGTGTATGCTTGAGATAGTAAAAATTTTAATATTGAAATTTTAGAAATCAATTTATGACTAATACATTTTTGTTGTTGTCTAAAATCCATTAGAATATTTTAGATTAATGGAATTATTTCCATTATCACAAATAATCTAATGGCTTAATTTCAAATTTTACCACCAAAAATTTTCATTATTTTACATATTTTATTACTTAAGTTTTATTTTTGCAAATTTTGTCACTCATGTTTTTCTCCAATAAATTTTATCATTTAACTTTTAATATTTCACAAATTTTATCATCCAAATTTTAGATTTTTGTTATTTTACCATTATGTTGGTAATAAAACCATTTAAAAAGTTATTTTTTATAGTTTTTACATCGATTATGATTGTCTCAAATTAATGAATTTATATTATATCATCACATTTTAGAACTTTAACAACTTTTTGTTTCAAGGTGAATTCAATTAAGAACTTAAAAGGGGTTTTACATTTTATTTCATATTTTTATAATATATTTATTTGTATTTTAATTTTGAAATAAAAAATAAAATCCTATTTCAATAAAATTTTGTTATGGTATTTTTTATCTCAATAGATTAAAAATATAGCAAATTCATTTTTATTTTTTTTATCACAATATTTCTAAAATTATGAAAACTAAGTAACATTATATAGTTAAAATAAAATTTAATATTATGATTTTTATGTCTAAAACATTTCAAAATATATCCTATGTCTACTTTAAGTTGTTGATAAATTTGCTTTCAGTGTATAACTTATCTGACATGCTACCGAAAACTATATGCATTTTATTTATATAAGTAATATACCAATTAATTTTTTAAGTCATCATCAACTATAAAATCTCATACATGCACAACCTCCGAATCTCTCTTATTCTAGTGTGATTCATCGGGGGTATTATATGCCTATCAGCTTTCATCCGGTTCATCCTCGAACCACACTCACAAACCAACATGAGACTTTTCAACATGATTTATTCTCACTCACATATTTTTTAGGAAACTTTCAAGAAAGTCACCCATCCCATAACTACTCAAAGACAAACACACTTAATTGTGTAGTTCTTAAGTGATGCGCTACCAAAAAGTAGATGCATCTTGTTGGTATAGGTAATACCAATTAACTAAGTCATACTTAATTGTACAATCTCATACCTGCACAATCTCTGGACCCCTCTCATTCTCGTGTGATTCATTTGGGGTATTACATATATGGCCAAATCAAGATGAAAATTATTAGACACTTTCACTGGTTGACTAGAACAGACCTAGAAACTTATCAAGGCGGGTGCTAATGTTTTTCATCCTATATAATTATTTACAATGAATAGCAATTTTGGCCCCTTACCCTCCTAAATCCACAATTTTGATTCTCCTTGTTTTTAATTATAACATTTGGTCCATTTAGTTTTACAAATTGGCAATTTTAGTCTCATTGATCGATTATTAACTAATTATTGTGATTAATAGAGTTATTTAGTTAATTAAAAATTGTTAATTATTAAAGAAAAACTTTAATAAAATATTATTAACTCTAATTTTCCACTGCACTGTGGGTCCCACTGTGTCCCATATATGAGTTGTTCTTGAAATAAGAGATGATGATAACTAGATACCACACGTTGACTAAACAAAACAAAAAATGAATGTGGGCACCAAAATAGGTAATGACAAATAGTTTCTATGCAATGGACAATAGTTTCTAAGCCACATGCTAGTGTAGGAAGGTTGATAAATTCACAATACCACTACTTAGAAGGATATTACAAACAATTATAGCAAGATGATAGACTTTCCATATGAGTAATTGCATGTTTGTCGAAAGTTTTAGCTTCCAAATCCAAGTCCAAGACCATATAGCTTACACAGTGTCTTTTTATCCTCTTGAAGCCAATCATATGCACTTTTAGTTGTGTATGTACTTGATGCTAACTGCCAAGCATGACCACCAATTCTTTTATATAGCCTTTTAGAAACCAACCTGCCCCCAACACTTTGTATTTGCCATATGAACTTATTGCCTAAATACTCCACATTAATAAGTACACAGCAATTCAAGTAGTATTTAAAAAGATTTGCTTGCAGACCCATTTGTTGCTTAGGAGGAAGACTAAGTCCTTCATAAGTATCCATGGATGAGTTATTATTGTTTTAAGATCTTCCAAATACTTCTAAAGCATGCCCCTGTTATGAAGGATGGGGCTGGTATAAATAGTTGGGCAAACTATTGTCATTTTGTATCCAATAGTTATCAATGTCACATTGAAAGTGGCATACATAGTGGCCACGATCATGTGAAAATTTGGTGTGGGCTTACTTGTTATTGCGGTAGTATTTAGACCTGCATGTTGGGCAACATGTTGCATAAGCCTACACAAAAGAATTTGGATTGGAGCCATGCCATTTTTCTAATTAATTTTTAATTCTAGGTGAGACCTTTTTGACGTTTCCCACCCTTGGCAAATTCCACACCCTGTGGAGCCACCCAATTATTAGTAATAACTTCCATATCATTAGTAACTGTCGTATGTTCATCACCAAAAAGTATTTTAAAAACTAAAATTTATTTTCCATGATTGCCTCCATTATTCTTTGTATTGAAAGATCCCCTTAATTTCATTCAAACACGATTCTCACCATTTGTGATCTTTTATTCTTGGTAATTACGATTCAATCCTCGTACAAATATTCCTTTTTCCTTAATTGTCTCACTTGCATGACTCACATAATTAATGCAGGATTTTTCAGTCGCCACACCGTCAATGGCTTTACCTCCTTCATCGTTGAGATATTAACACTTCCTGCACTTCTTCCTTAGCCTTCGAACACGACGAGCCTATCATATGATCGTACAAGTCACATATTTTGCATGAGATGCAAACCTTCATATTCTACTTTTAACTAGTGGTTGCAAAACCCTACTTTCCTATCCACTTGTTGATTTAAATCAATTTTAACACAAAACTTTCCTCTTGATGTGCCTATGGTTCTAATATCCACCTGCACATGCCTACCCTCTACAACTGCTAAGGATAAAAAGATGCTCTCGTCATAATATTCCGCACCCATGCATGGAATTATGTGTCACACCTATGTGCTTTTCATTTTAACTTGAGTTGCCACAAAGTCCAAAATCCAAGCCCATCAACTAATTCAGGATTGAAGATCACCTACACCCCTTAACAAATGGTCATTTCGTGGTATCAAATTTAACCATATAGAAACCATGGCCCACGTCCACAACTTTAAACCCTCATACCAATTTCTAAGGACTCCAGTCTAACATGGTTAAAAAAACTTAGGTTTCAACCTACCTTCATCTTTAAACCATCTAAAACAAGGTTTTTACTATCAGATCCACTTTTTCCTCCTCAGAAACACAACTTGCTGTCCCAACATTTCGTCCCTAAATTTAGTCTTGATTAGAACCCTTCTTCCATCTAACACGGGGGCTTGGGAAGAATTCCATCACCATTTGTATTTTGCTGTTATTACAAGAGTATAATGGTCTATTGATTTGAATTTTGTATTTTTTTTCCATCAATATGAATATTTTATCAAATATATCGTATTTTTAAAAATCTTTATTTTTTCTTTCTCAAAGCACACAGTTTTCCTCAAGAAAAAAAAGTTAGAGGAGACCAATGCAATGAAAAGTTGGATCGAGCCAATGCAACCATAGTTCATGCAGCAAGGTTGGCCAGGTTGAATACACGATCCAACACAACAACAACATCAACATCCAACCAGAACAACAACTTGCCACTTGCTCCCCCCTAACTCAGCACAGACACCTAACCATGGTCAAACAATTGAAGATCAAATCCCTAACCATGGTCACACGCCAAACCTAACCCAACCCTTTCACTTTTCCCTTCAAAATATATACACACCTTCTGAATCCTATAAATAACCCACCTTCATTCTTTGCATTTTCCCTCTTCTTCTTCCTCCCCCTTTCGTTCCTCATTTTTTCCGAAGCGCGCCGTGAGGCTCTGCGACCCGAAATCAGAACCCTAATTCGGTTTCAATCTCAGAGAGAAAGATAGAGAGAAACACTGACCTAGCTCGCAGAACCGACGGCCACTTCTCACTCTTCAATCGGTATAATAATATTCGATTCGTTTCGTTTCGTTATTTATTTTCTTCTTCCAATTTTTTAGGTTAATGTCGTGCTTTACATGCAGCATTCCGTAATCGACCAGATCTGACTTTGAAATCTAAGGGTATGCTCACACACGAGCACTGCTTGCGTTTTTGATTGAATCTGGGGCTTCGTTTTAGGAAATTGAATATGTGCTGTTGAATGCGATTGTTTTCACTAGATTTGCGTTCTCCGAAATCGATTTTACCGTTTGCTTTATGCGTTCAATTGATAATTTTCAGCTCCGGATTTGTTTTTGGCTCCTGGTGAAAATCCGTAGCTGTAAATGCTGTTGGTTTATATTAGGGTTTGTTAACGTGTTGTGTTGTGTGTATACTGGGATTATGAAATTTAGGTTTACGGATGAATGTTTGATTTGGTTGATAATGTAAGTTATTTTAATTTTAATACGATTTTGATATTATTGACAACTTGTCAAATCGAATGTGTTAATTTGATTTTTCTTAATTCAACTAGTCATAATTATGTTTTAACTGAGAATTATTCCTAGCGAGTTTTACTTTTTATTTTTGAGTAGGTTATCACTGACTTGTTTAATTTTATTATTATCTGATGTTAGAATTATATTGCGGGTTTCCTTGCTAATGGCTGCCACAGCAATTGTGTCTTCGATGGGTCCGAGGTATGCACCACCAGACCCAACACTCCCTAAACCATGGCGGGGTCTTGTGGATGGCAAAACTGGGTATCTTTACTTTTGGAATCCTGAGACTAATGTCACCCAGTATGAGAGGCCATCCTCAAGCTCAGCTTCCCAGCCAAAGTTTTCTTCAGTGCCCAGCTCTTCTGTCCAGGTTCAACAATCATCTCAAGGGTCGCAACGTGGTCGTAGTCCTGATTTCAGTGATAGGTATGATCGAAATGGCACTGGTGGGTCAAATGAGGCTGGATCACGGAACAATCAGGTATTTATGCTTGACTTTGTTTGTATTGTATTTAATGTGTTTGTATTCGGTAGCTGACATGACCTAGCCATGGAATTTTTTGATATGTAGTTAGTTGTATGTAATATTATACCAATTGGTTGTGGTTTATTGACGATGATTCTTAAGCAACTTTTGAAATTAATTTCAAATCACTGGTTATGATATTATTAGGATCCCTACAGTTAGGGGATGGGATGAAGCTAGTCTGTATTGAACTAAAATATCAAGTACACAAAGTGTGTATTGAATTTAATTGTGGTTTTTCTTTAATGGATGCATTACAGTTGTGTAGGAAATGAAAGCATCCTATTGGTAGAGGGAAAAGAAATGAAGTATTTTAAAATCAATTGTATGTTTCTGTCCATCATAATTTGTTTGGGGGACTTATCTTTCATGTAATGCATCTTGTATTAGAGTTCCAAAGGGGGAATTTATACTTCTCATGATGTTTCAAATGGAACAAATGTTGCTGGCAATGGTAATTCTTCTGTCAGAGGTCATGGGGCTTCGGATGCTGGAGCTGGACTATCTCCCGAGTCTTATCGACATCGGCATGAAATATCTGTGACTGTGAGTATATATATTATAATTCCATAGCAAATAATTATGTCACATTACTCTGTCATTATTTTGGGTTTTGCTCCAATTAAAATTTAATGGAGGTTTTTCATATTTTTGTTAGGGAGACAATGTACCTCCACCCCTTGCATCATTTGGGTCTACTGGCTTTCCATCTGAGCTTCTGAGAGAGGTATCAGCTTCTATTCTCTTTTCTTCTTTTCTTGCCTGTCTTCAGTAGTGGCAGTTAGGAGGATACCAAAGTTCCCATAGGTATCTGACCCAATTTTTCGTTGTGCAAGTCTCTGATTCCTGAAGCTCCCATTTATAAGTTTCAGGCTCATAATTTTGCTGCCATCTTTACTTTTTTGTCGTAGGTGCGATATTTGCTCCTGGGGAGGAGCTAATGTCGTACGCTGTGGTGCCCTCTTTTGTGGGGCTAGCATTTAGTTTGGACTTTGGAGCGCCCTTTATGGTGGACCAAGTTTTTGGAAGGGCTTTCCTAACCATCCAAGTTCGTGGCTGGGACTGCTGTTGGTCATGATTCAGTCTGCCACTTGGTCTGTACGGAAGAAGAGGCCTCTCCTCATGCGCTACCTTGCATCAGCAAGCATTGGTTGCTTGCATATGAGGGATGATGCTTCTTCCGACATTAACTCCTCTATAAGTCCCAAAGAAAACCAATATCCTGGATTTTCCTTTTTTAGGTACAAAATGCTGGGTTCTCAGCCCCAACTCCAATTCAGGCACAGTCATGGCCCATTGCTCTTCAAGGTAGAGATATAGTTGCCATTGCTAAAACAGGCTCAGGGAAAACCTTGGGATATTTAATTCCATCATTTATTCACCTCAAGCGCTCTGGTAATAACTCCAAAATGGGCCCCACTGCATTGGTGCTTTCACCAACAAGGGAGTTGGCAACACAGATACAAGATGAAGCTGTGAAGTTTGGAAAATCATCTAGAATTTCATGTACAGTAAGTAATTCTCATTTTTATCAAATTATTTTTTTGTTGTGCTTTCATGCATCGGATTCATTTGAAATTATTGATGGACTCAAATTTGAGATTGTTAAACAAATATTGCTTGTAGCATCATTCTTCATTGGATTGCCTGGCTGGGTTTGCTACTATTTATTTATTCATTCATTTTTTTATAGTGTTTGTATGGAGGAGCACCAAAGGGTCCTCAGCTGAGAGACATTGATCGTGGCGCAGATATTGTGGTAGCCACTCCTGGTCGCTTGAATGATATTCTTGAGATGAGAAGAATTAGTCTTAATCAGGTTTCTTACCTGGTGCTAGATGAGGCAGACAGGATGCTGGATATGGGTTTTGAACCTCAAATTAGGAAAATAGTGAATGAGGTGCCCAATCGCAGGCAAACCCTAATGTTTACTGCAACATGGCCCAAGGAGGTTAGGAAAATTGCAGCTGATCTGCTAGTCAAGCCTGTCCAGGTGAACATTGGGAATGTAGATGAGCTTGTTGCTAACAAGTCTATTACTCAGGTTTGATGTCTGCTACTGCTATACTTGGGTGCAATGTTTTATTTTCCCCGCTTGTTTCATTCGTATGCCATTTTTCTTGGTGCTATATCAGCATGTTGAAGTATTGCCACCAATGGAGAAACAAAGACGACTGGAACATATTTTGCGGTCACAGGATCAAGGGTCAAAGATAATTATTTTTTGTTCTACCAAGAAAATGTGTGATCAACTTGCTCGTAATCTGACACGTCAGTTTGGAGCTGCTGCTATTCATGGGGATAAATCCCAGGCTGAGAGGGATCATGTGTTGAGTCAGTTTCGAACTGGGAGGTCTCCTGTGCTAGTGGCCACAGATGTTGCTGCTCGGGGACTGGATATCAAGGACATTAGGTTGTTAATTGTTTGTTTTATCATGTTTTTTTAGTCTGAGGTCCATGTGTTGGGTACTTTACCCACTGTAGTAAAACTTGTCTTGGAAAAGTGACCATTGTATTTGACAATGACCATAAATATTTTGCAGGGTTGTTGTCAATTATGACTTCCCTACAGGAGTGGAAGATTACGTTCATAGGATTGGAAGGACTGGAAGAGCTGGAGCCACTGGGCTAGCTTACACTTTCTTTGGGGACCAGGATGCTAAATATGCTTCAGATCTCATCAAAGTCTTGGAAGGTGCAAACCAGAAGGTACCTCCAGAACTTCGTGGTATGTCATCACGGAGTGGTGGTGGGATGGGCAGATCCAGACGATGGGGTTCTGGGGGACGAGGTGGACATGGTGATACTGGATATGGTGGAAGGAATAGTGACTCTGGATATGGTGGAAGGGGTAATGATGCAGGATATGGTGGAAGAGGTAGTGATTCAAATTATGGAGGGAGGGTGACTGCTGCTTCTGGCAGAGGTGGAGGCCGTGGGTTTGACTATGACTCCCAGAGGTTAGTTTTGTTTATTATTAGTGATATTTTCTGTTATATTTTGGAAAATACACCCCCTGTTTTTATTATTTTACCAGAGGATTTGGGTTTTGTAGGATTCTTGATGCTGATCTACATGTTTTTGATGTAATGTTTACAAGTGTGTTATTTTGTGGTATAGGAATGATAGGGGTCGGAGCCCAGACAAGGGATCTAGTTGGAGTGATCGCTTCAAAAGCGTCAACCGAGATCGCAGTCGTAGTCCTGACAGGGCTGCACTACCTCAACATTCCCAAGGTGGCAGCTTTCACAAGGCAATGATGGAACGTGGTGGTGGTGGTGGATGGGATAGTGATCGCAATAAGAGCTTTAACCGGGACCGAAGCCGCAGTCCTAGCCCTCATAGACAGGAGAAGGGCCCAGCGGTTCGTGAACGTTCCCCAGTTTACAGTTTTCATCAATCAATGATGGGACGAGGTCAATCATCCCCTTCATCTCAACGGCAGCGTGCACGCAGTCCTCACCGAAACTCGTCCCCCTCCCAGGGTGATGGAAGATATGGTGGATCCCATTCATGTTACAATGCAGAAGTGGAGGAAGGGATGATTCCCGAGGAAGAAGGAATGATTGGTCAAGATGATCCCGTAAATTTGAATTAGGATTTTGGCTATCCTGAGACTATTTACATATAAATATGCCAAGGTTGTTTTGGTCTTCTTACATTAGTGGAAGGGCATTGTTATTTGAACTCGAGCAAGTTAGGATCTGGTAGTGGAATTCATGGCAAATGTATATTTTGAGGGGCTCCGTAGAAGCCTGGAAATGGCATAGATGAACCTAGTAAGTAAGAATATTGTGGTTTTTTTAAATTATTTTGGTAAAACTCGAGACGGGTTCTTTGTTCCCATACAATCAGAACAGAAATTATTCAGCTACTATAGTTAAAATGTTGTATTCCTCCACTTTTCTGAGTGGCAGCATGTTATTATTGAAGGGAAAGCTCTCTTGGGTCAGATGTTGCCGTCTGCTGCTACAGCCTTCTGTTTTAATTTGTTAAGTCCGTTGCTCCTGATGAAGTAGTGTTAAATTATTTTAATTTAAGGACCATTGGATACAGTTTCACACACACAAGCTTGAGATCATAAATTTCTCTTGTTCACTTTTATTTGAGTATTGTTGAGAATGAGTCAGAATTTTATTTTTTGTTGAGGATGAAAACTATCAGTGCAAATCTTTTTTAAATCATCGTATAATCATAAATCATTTTGTATAATATTAATTTGTTGACTTTGATAATAACAGTTAAAAATCATAAGAAATGATTTCTAATTGATTCACGATTCATAATCATTAAACTCAAAAAAATAATATCAAGTGTTTAAAGATCATTAAGTACTCTTAGAAAAAATAAATGCGAAATAAAATCCCATTTTCTTACCGACGGTAACAAAAAGTAGAACTTCAACGGTCACACTAATTCTGAATCAAAACCATATAAAAACTTATGCATCAAAGGCTATTCTTCACATTTGCCACGACTCTTTCATTTTCAGGTTCCCACTACAGCTTATAGCTATAAAAACCCGTTCTTTCCCTTATCATATACAACAACTTCTCTTTCTTTTTCTTTTTCATAACTATCTCAATTGTGAATTTTTCTACATGGAGTTTGATCCAAGCTTCCAGATACCACAAAACCTTTCAAGTCTTTTCCCTGAAAATTCTTGCTTGATTCCACAGACTCAAATCATGTTTCCCTCACCAAGCTCCATTCTCATTCCACCATCATCACCACCCATGTTTCGCCCCAACATTTTCCACTATTTTCAAGATTGCAACATGAATGTGCCTACCTACAACCCTATCTTTGTGATAGAGGGTTTTTTCAACCCCATCACCACCCCTTTCTATGGGATACCAACCCTTCTTTAGATGATGGTTCTTCCCTCGGAGACTTTATTAACGTTCATCATTGTTACCCTGTGACGTTAGCGCCAAAAAATAAGGCTTTGCATGACCACCACAAAGACAAAGTCATATGGGACTTTCACAACAAATCATGGTTCATCCATTTGAAGCTTCTTCCTCCAAATCACCATTATCTCTTTCTTTCTCTAGTGATTATGGATGAGTGATGAGTACATAACTGTTCTCTTTGCATTATGAATAAATAATGCATGTGTAGACAATGTAAAAGGTCTTTTACGCATTTTATTACATAAATTTGTTAAATATTATAATAATTACAGTCATCTCAATAATAAAAATTGATTATTTGATGATGTAAAAAAATTTACACTTACAATACATGTCTATTAAATTTGTGTATTATTTACTAAGATTTAGTTGCATAGCGATGGCCAATTAACAAGGAGTAGTAATACCCTCATAAAATGTAAAAAGAAAGAAAAAAAAAATCAATGGCTGTTATGTGTCTACAGTATTTACTTTTCCCTCTGCCTGTTTCCTTTCTTTGGAAGGGTTATGCTGCCTCAATTTGTCTTTTGGACTGACTTGATCCTCTTTGCCCTTGAGTACAAGAAAACTCCAACAAGTGCAAGCCCAGTTCCTGTAGTACAATGCACACCACAAGAAAAGAGAGAGAAGAAGTTAAGTTGTGGCAATTTTAGTTCACATATATGCTTGAGACTGCAAACTGCAAAGTGAACAAGACATGCAGCAAAAGATTTTTGGGGGCATATATTATATATAATAGGCCATGAGAGACTTACCTAGTGTGTTAACGGGTGAGACAGGAATTTGGAAGAATATAACTGAGGAAACAATGACAACCACACGCTTCACACAGTTTCCAACAGAGTGGGTCACAGGTGACACCACCTGTAATATCATATATGATACCTGCCACCAAATGCATTTATTTAGTTCCAAGAAATTTGATACAAATACAATAGGTTCACTATCTTAAAAAAATATTTCATTATATAACATTTCTAAATTTTTAATTTATTATTAGTCTCAATTCATTAAATAATAATGTGATAAATTATGAGAGTATCGCATCATCTCTCTTAACTGACTTAAACTAATACCAGATATAAAAAATAAAAATTTTAAAATATCAAATACTAAAATAAAATTAACTAATAAACTAAAAATATATATATTACAAGTATAAAAATATATTTAAACCAATACAATACTGCTCAATTAATCAAGCGTCAATGTAATGTCACTTAATGTGACTAGTTTGAGCACCTAGTGAGGCTATTATATCTTTAACATTAGACAAGCGATTTAGTTTAATTTTTAAGAGTATCTTATAAACCACAAATTAATAACATGATCAAGTATAAACATATATACAAGGTTAAGGACATACTCTTTAATATTAATTATTAAAATATATTAAAATTTATAAAAATATTTATTAAATAAAATATGAGATTCACAATTTTATATTTTTTAATAAATTTTAATCCATTGAAATGAGTGTGCTTACCACTTACCAGTTAAAGTTCAGAAATGTTAGATAGAACATGTTACACGAGTCGAGAATAATGAATTTTGATTTTATTATAGTTCAATCATGGACTAAAATCTCAGGACATATGTATGGGGAAAATGACAATCTTCCGACAGCTTTTTATAAGGACACATGTTATGACAGCATTCAAAATAATTTGGAAGCTCAGAAATGAACCAGAGGAGAACATTTTGCAAAGGAAAATGCACAAAGGACTCAAGAGAAGAGCAGCTAGAAGTTGGTTAATTCAAAATTTCTAATGAAATGCAAAAGCTAGAAATTAAGTTTGGAAAATCAAAGGGTCACAATCAAGCAAAATACAGCTCCGATGAGAAAATTGTACAGGTAGGGTACAAAAAATCCCGTGCATGATGACAATCTTAAATATAGAAAATCCCATTTCCTTATTTAAGTATTAGAGCAAAAATAATCATTGCCTTGCAGATAAATAAGCACTTGTGAGGAAAATAAATAAATAAACTTTTTTATAAGCTAATATGTAAAACAATTCTCATATTAACTTAAAAGTTGATTTTAACTTATGTATAAATTAATTTTAATTTAGGAAAGAAACTTATTTTATTTTATTCTTATTTTATTTTTTTATAAGCATTTATGTAAAAATTTATCGCACATAATCTAAGTAGAAAATCATATTATTCACATCATAAAAAAATATATATATATTTGAAAGGCCTCACCTGCTGGTATGCATGGAAGCAGAAAGCAGCAAAAACTGATCTGACACATAGCTCTCTAACATTCAGCCCTTGGCTTGCCTGTATAGGAATGAAAAGCATAATACATGTTACGCAGATTTTTCTCTTCCTCAATTACCTAAGGAAAAATAGTGGCAAAGAGCATATAATTTTAAAAATAAAAATAGAAGTGTATACATACAGCAGATTGCAGGTATGAAGGAGAAAACTTGACACCCTCCACAAGAATAGCACATGGGACCAACAGCAGAAAGGAAATGATGGTTATAACTGAGTAGAGATTGATATTGTCCAAAGTTTCCTGTCAGGAACATGCTTCAAATGA
This sequence comes from Glycine latifolia, assembly GCA_013407115.1. Lineage (NCBI taxonomy): Eukaryota > Viridiplantae > Streptophyta > Magnoliopsida > Fabales > Fabaceae > Glycine > Glycine latifolia. Next base: position 516,585 of record CM023948.1, on the reverse strand, counting down.
TGAGCATTATTTACAGAATATTGTAAAATAGTTCCAATAAGTGAAGTACTAATTAGTTTCACATATGGTTGTCCAAAATATCTGATTTTACCTTATTTGATGAAAATTATTTCCAAAATATCCTTTATTTAATTAATATTTTAAATTTTCAGTGATTTCTTTGATTCTCGTGATATCAACTAAGTGAATTAGTTATTTTGTAACTGTCAATAAGTTACTTTCTCTATGTAGATCTGGGGAAGTTCTTTACCTCTTCATTAGTCATCAGTTTTTTGCTCAAAACGTTCCGCGATTGATTAGTAAGGTTAGATGCCATAGCAGTAGTGAATCCAATCCTGGTTTGAGACAGAACATGTCAAAACTCTAGAATCAATACTACTACTACAACAAATATTCAAAATTGTTCCTAAACGAACTCTGTGCCTGCAACAGTTTTAGTTTGATAATTACCAATTGAAAGAGACTTCAGTAATTGATGCCAGTGCCACTCCACCTACTATTGGTACAAGGGAAGAAACCACCCAGAAAGTAGGCCTCTGTTCATTTAATGATCAAAACTGAAGGTCAGAACACCAAAACAATTAGATTATTCTGAGTTTTGACATGAAAGAGTAGCATAGGATGTAGAAGCATTAGCACTGACCATCACAATATGCAAAAGAGCATTTTTATATTATCATCTAATCCAAATTACTATGTATAATAAGTTGGTAACTTTACTATGACTATTTAAGAAGTTACATTTACCATAATTTCTAATGGATTGACCGTGTAAATTTTTTACACTAACAAGACATAGAAATTAAACTCATATAGTTTATATTTCATTCGTGACATCTACATTCTATATAATTGACACAGTCAGAATAACACTAAGAAAAGTATATACACGGATTATTCAGACTAAAGATAAGTTAGCACAAGGGGCATGTCCACCAACCATTCTAGGCAAAGTAGGTTTAAAGTTACCTCCAAGTCCTACTTCTGATGTTGTCTTGAATTTTTTAGAGTGATGACACTGTCCAATTCTAACAACTATGCTCTCACCATAACCATACTTATCTGCCTATAATTGCTTATAAAGATGGAGCCTCCATATTCTTATGTCAAAAAATTTATCAATTATATCTTACAAGATATAATTGATCAATTTAAAGGTCTTACAAATGACATTTATGATTCAAGACATGTAAGGTCCATAAGCCCTCTAATTTCATTTCTCTCAGCCATCCAGACAGAGAAATGCAGGACTAAGATAAAATTACATGGTATATAGCAAGACGTGTAGGGGTAAAGTACCAGTACCTGGTACATATACGGGTAACAAGATACCATAGTTTTAAAAAATCTAAGACATGGGTATGTTAATATTCAATTTTAAAATAAAACACCACAAAGTTAAATAAAAGATTAAAAAAAATTTGGAATATATCATAAGATAAATTGAGTAAATAGATTATCATGAAAACCTTGTATTAATAGAAATTAACAAAAATTGATAAGGATGATTTGGCCTGATTGAATAAGAAGACAAACATGAGAAACTGAAAGAAAAGAGGACACGTGAGTTTGCTTTAAATTTCATTGAAAGTGAATCACACTCCACGACAAGATCAAATGGTTAGGATTAAAAGTTGCCCAAATCTCAATCACTTTCGATGACAGCAACAAGGCTGCCATTCAGCCTCCGTTGGCAGTCACAAATGGTAAACTAACCAGAGTTGTTTTAAAATTTAATAAATTTGATTTTGATGGAATTGGTTTTAAACTATGATACAAATTACCAAGTGGGTAATACCAAAAAAAAGAAAATTATTAAGGGGTCTAGCTCATGATTGGACAGTGTGTGAATTCCATTTATATGAATAAAAAAAAAGTATGCTACAATTTTCTGAATAAATTAATATAAATAACATTTATATTGAAAAAGTGCAAGAATATGTAATCTTAACAGAAAAAACTGTTATTTTCTAGAAAAATTATTAGGTATAGTTTAAACCGTTACATGAATATGGTGTCGACTAATTCTTATATGACATGTATTCCAAGTTTTTTTATTTATGAGAAAAAATTAATAATACTTAATTATGTTATTAAATATATTTTATGCACAAATTACAAGGAAAAAAAAAGTCATGACTTGAACATTACCTCACCCAGTAAAAGGGCAGAAAGAACTACAGTGAAGAAAGGCTCCATAGCTTTGATTGTGTGAGTAAAAGATACAGCAACCTTGCCAAGACTAATGTTGGTCAAGAGGTTTCCCATTGTGTGAGCCACAGCCAGTGGAAGGATTGCTGCAAACTTTAAACACAAATATAATTATAATTTATAAATTAATAATTTGAAATTAGAGTGATTACCCCACCAAACTAATGGACCACCCATTTTCACCACACAATTCAAAATACCTGTGAACCACTGATGCTTGGTCTGGTATGGAGATTCAAAATCCAGACTAGATTAATCACCAACGATGCAAAGCCAAATTGAAATGCTGTAATTGTTGCTGGAAATGGATAGACTTTTAGAACCTAATAGACAATCATCAGTGCATTGCAATTGAGAACGACCAAAAGAGAGTTTAAAGGAAATGAGAAAAGGAGAAAAAGAAAAAGTAAAAGTAAGGCCACCCCACATTTCTTAAAGCAAAACCTATGTTTGAAACTTCAAATTTTACCCTCTAATATTAGAAGAAAACTTTGATGCAATTCTTTGAGTGCTTTTAAGACTGTTATCCAATTACAAATAGAGTTTTATCTCGATAACTTATGTTAATCTTTAATACAAATATATTAAGGCACTTAAAACACTTAAACAATTACATCTAATTTTTTTTCCTAAAATTAATGTCTCTTTTCCTGAGAGAAATTATTAGATAGTTCTTAATATCACATGTTCATCATCTCCATTGACATTTACATGACATGTGTTCAAAAATTTTAATTTATGAGAGAGAGAAAACTAAAAACACTTGATTTCGTGTCAGATTGATGGAAAGTATGATGGTCCTAAGCACCTAACCATTTCTGCCTCCGCACACTCTCACCCCAGATCCCAATAATTGCGGAAAATTTGAGTCTTGTTTTTGTCTCCAAATGGTGGGTGTGGATGAAAATGAAGAAGTAGAACGTACCTGTTTGTTGTAGATGTTGTAGTAGATGTTCAAAAGGTACCAAGTTGCAAACATGGCCCCAAGCTGAAGAGTTTTTACGAAATCACTAGTTTTGGCTGGTTCATCACTTCTAGCATCAGGAATAGAGGAAGCAGCAAGGACCCTGAAAGATGCAATTTTTGGGGTGGAAATGAGAAAGGGAGAAGATTTTGTGGCACTGAGGAGCGAAGGAGAAGAAGGGCATGATGAAAGTCCATTGATGGAATGAGAGAGTTTATTATTGGGTTTGGTTATGTTGTGGTTTGGAAGATGTGGAGAGTGTGATGAGAAAGAAAGAAGGGTGTGCATTTTGGGGGAGACAGAGGCTAACAAAGAGAGAGAATAAGGAGACATAGCCAACGTTGTTGCATGGAGAGTGAAGAGATTCTTCCACCAGACAGTGTAGTGTTGTGTAGGAAATAGGAATGTTCTTTCAGATTCTGAGGAGAAACCACACCAAATGAAAGGATCATATTAGCTATATATTCGGGTGAAACGTAACGAAATACATAAATAAATTATGAAAACTTAAACTTGAGAGTATTTTTTATAATCATATTATTAATATAAATTAATTTCCATTAAAAAATCTGATTCACTATTTTTAATGAGATTCTTTCATTTTAATCACTTTTATTCACACAAAATTCAAAAAGGAAACCTTATTTAAAGATATCAATTCTAATATTTGGACGAACAATGTTTTGTTAAAACTTAAAAGTATGCATTATTAACCTTGCTGTATCTCAACAGAATTGTTATTAGTGGGTCATCCTCATTATTGAATGGTTTGGGAGTTATATAATATGGTCAAATCACATATTTTTTATTATTTTTAAAAATAGAGTTAATCAATATAAAAAAATAGAGTCAATAGCATATAGAAAGATTAACATGTAGAAATATGAAGATTAAATATAAATATTTTAAAATAAATTGATCAAAATTTATTTACATTAAAAAATTAAGATGACGAACAAGATTGCACATCTCACATTTCATTTAAAATAACATCATGAGAGAGAGAAAAAACTATTTCAAAAATTTATATGTATGTTCATTTTAGTTCAATTATTATTAAAGAAATAATTTTTTTAATTCTTTTGAAAGAAGCTCTTTGAAAAAAAAAAATATTTTTATAAAAAAAAAATAATTTAATTTTTTCAAAAAAAAAATAATCTAAATACTCATCAATTATACATGTTTATTTATAGTAGTAAATTGTTTTACCAAAATTAATCTAAATACGTAGAAGTATTGGATAACTTGTCTTCTAGAAAATGTAAAGGAAAAAAACACGTTTGCTAGACGGTGCAAGTTAGGAAATATATTTTAAGTTTTTAACGTCATTTAGTTTGATAAATAAGTACACAACTTAAGAAAATAATGTAAATGCCCTTATAGGTGTAAAATATTTTTTTAATTTTACCAGTAATTAATATTCACCGAATAACTTAATTAACCACTTTTAATAAATAAAAAATCTTTCAATCTTTTATTCATAAGACTTCAACTCAAAATCATAATTAAAAGATCTGGACCCAATTTTATTCCAACCAACAAGAATGTTCTTCCACAACCTCAAAAATTAATAAACGAGAAAAATAATTGACATAAAAAGTTAAATTAAATTAAATAATAACACTCAAAATAGACCACGTTTCACTCGCGTTCCGCACAACTTTGTTGAAGTTAAAAGAATGAGTGAGATTTGAGGCTGATATCATCGCATAACAAACCCTACAAGGACCACGCTTTGCAAATTTGGATTTGTTAGAGTCTTGTTTCATTTACAACAATTATTTGCATTGTAGCTAATTAGGTATGTGGTGTAGTAGATATATATTGAGAATACTCAATTAATTAATTAATAATGTTATAAAGAGGTGACTGGTTGAAAATGAGTTTGAGAAAGCAACAATGCTTGTATACATTAGAGAACCAACAATTTTGAGTTATTTTGAGTTACAAGTATTTGTACGTATATGAACTAAGTGTACAAAGAAAGTCGTGAGGTTTCAAGCAATAAAATGAACACAAGGGTTTGCTTTCTATTTCACTTGGTAGGCCATGCCTACAACAAGGTAATGGTGGAACGAAAGTGAGAGTGAGAATGAACTTTATTTGAAGTTCAAGAATTAAATTAAGATAATTGGTATTGAAATTTCTACACCAGGTTTCAATTTTCTAGCTTCTTAAGAGATGTCACAGTACTGATATATATGTAAAAAGTAAGTAGTATGTACATCGATAACATAAAGAGTTCATATAGTTATATAATCACAAATTGTTACATGTCATAAGTTTTTTTTAACTTCAAGAATAATTTTTATAAAAATTAGGCTAAATTTCACTTTTTGTCCATTGTATTTTAATATTTTTTTCTTATGATACATTAAATTTTAAAATTTTAATTTTGATTATTTATATTTATGAAAATTTTATTTTAGTATATTAAATTTTAAAAATTTTATTTTGGTCTTTTATATTTTTTATATTTTCATTTTGATTATTATTTTTTGTTATATGTTAAAAAATTAGTCCTCTATCATTATTCTAAATTTTGATGAAACACTAAATGTAAATAAAATAATAACTTAAAATAGTAGCGACTAAAATAATTAATTATTTTAAAATTTAGGAAAATGTTAATGTTTACTGAGAGTTACACGAGTACAAAAATGGATGAACGCCTTTAATTGGTTAGTTTATATTAGATCACTCTTTGATCTCTGTTAAATATAAATAATTATTTGTGCCTTGTTTTAAAAAAAATTGCACATATACTTTTGTATAATTGGTTTCAAATAGGCTTTCGTACTGAATAGCAGTTCCCTTTAATTCATGATATCTAAGAATAGATTTAAGTAAGCTTTTATGAATGGGTAAAATTGTTAGGGTTGATCTTGTCAAAATTTCACGTAATTAATATCTATCTAATTCGAATAGTATGTTAAACATTTAATTTATAGCTACATAATTTGATTAATTGCCACGTGAAAATAAGATTGACAGGATTATATAGAGTTGACCCACGTAACCCATGAGTTAAAGTGATTTGATTAATTTAATTTTTTTATACCAAAAATTATTTATTAATATTAAAAAATAGTTTATTGCGTGAAAAATCCTAAGTTGCTCTTTTTATCTTTTCTTTCTTCAACCCATTGAGTCTGCCGTGCTGTTCCTCCTCTCCTCCCAACATACCAATCAGCTGCTAATGTGAATGGTCCCTGTGCATACCAATGACAATCTTGAATTGTCTGTGTCTCAACCAGGCTTCTTGCTTAATGTTTTATTTTAGGTTGTTGGATATATCTATAATTAAGGGTGAAAATGGGTTAGACGGGACGAAAACTTACCTAAGTCTAATATGATTTATTTTATATTTTTTTAACTCAAGCATGGATTTGTTGGATATATCTATATTTTTATATTTTTGTAAAAGTTCACTAAGCCATTAGTCCATTTAAATTCTTGTTTTATATTAAGAAGTGAAAAAAAATATTTTAAAAAAAATCAAATATTTTTATTAAAAATAATAAGACAATTTTAAATCACAATATATGAATATAATTTACTAATGAATATTACATATAACATATTATCAAAGTCTTTTAAATCTCACCAAAATAGTTCATAATTTTACTATTCATCTATACTTATATAAATTATCATATTTCAAATATTAATTAAAATAATTCAAATCTCCAAAATATTAAAATAATATTGTAATTTAAATAAATTTATTATAATATTATATTATATTATATTAATAATAATATTTTATTATAAAATATTATTGTTAAGCAGTCCATCGGACTTAATAAAATTTACTTAAGATTTGTGATTTAAAACATGTTGAAACATAAGTTTACGATTAGCAATTCAACTTACTTTCACCCCTTTACACAATACGAAAAGCTTAGATTTATTGGTGGAGTTTCTCTCCTTCCACCTATAAAACTCAAATTCAAAACCAATACTGTCCAAGCCTTTAAGGGAAATCAAGTATGTACCTATCATTCCAGCCACTCATTGGCCTCAAGCTTTTGTTCTATTCTTCATTTGTATTTTATCGAACCTGATGCTTGTTTTTGTTTCTTGTAATTATATCAGGGAATGAGTGTGTATTTATGGTAAACTTAATTACTTTTTCTTCCCAACATCAGGGCGACAATTCAAAGTTCAAACCGTGAGGTGCGACAATGTGAAAAGGATGCATATTCGAAAGCCTCCCTAAAATATTGTGTCATTTCAACCCAAATGTCTTTTTACCCACGAATTATTAAAAAACCCACATAAAGAGTTCCTAAAAAAGCCATCAAATTCACAATAAAAACATGATCCGTCATCTGTATTATTCACATCAAAATTTTGTACTTTCCTAATTCTTCTGGTCCATACTCACGGATTTTTACCATTTTAAAAATAACTATGATGGTGGTGTGTAAGAATGGGACAGCCAGTAGCCAAAAAAGACTATGAATCAATTGTCAAACTGTTATGACCCGCGGCCACAAGATCGATAGGGGACAGTTTTTTTAAAATTTATTATTTGGAAATAAAATTTAAAATAATATCCGTTTGTAAAAAGATAAATCATAAGTCCTAACTTACAACTTCTAATTTTTTTAAAATATTAAAGTCATAAAAAAAATTTATGACTTAATTTTTAAAAAAAATACGATTTTAAAATTATAAGTATTTTTTTTACGACTTTAAAGTCGTAAAGTAAATTATTATTGTTATATTGGAGACATAAATTAGTTTAGGACTTCAATTTTATTTTTTTAAATTGTAAATAATATTTTATTTTAATTATTTAAAGAATTGAAGTATTTTTTTATTTAATATTTTTTGATATGGTATTATTTAATATTTTATATATTTTATATGTTATTTTATTTAACATACTTTTATATTTTTTACCATTGTTAAGGATTATTATTTATTTTTTAAATTAAAAAAATTAATACAAAAGACTTAAATTTAAATAAAATATAACCAAAATATTAAAATGTTTTGTTACTAATATTAAAAAATAATATTAACTTATAATTTATCAAAAATATTAATTTTAAAAAACAATTAATTATTACAATTATCATTAAGTAAATTAATAATTTAGTACAATAGTATTAATTAATTTTATTTTATAAGTTATTTTAATATTAACAACATAAAATAATTTAGTAATAAAAACAGTAGTTAAAATAAAAACAATATAATACATTAATATAAAATGAACAATATAAAAAAAATAGAAGCATAAAATTAAAAAGTAGAAACAACATTAACCATCAACTTACTTGTATGAATAGTTACTACATATTCATTTAACAAAAATATTAATAGTGGACTAATGTCCATACAAGAAAGTTAACGGTTAATATTATTTCTACTTTTAATTATATTTTTTTGTTTAATTTATATTGTTTATTTTATATTAATGTATTATGTTGTTTTTATTTTAATAACTACTTTTATAACCAAATTATTTTCTATTGTTAATATTAAAATAAATAATAAAATAAAATTAATTAATACTATTGTACAAAATTTTAATTTATTTAATGATAATTGTAAAAATTATTTTTTTAAAATTAATATTATTAGATAAATTATAATTTAATATTATTTGTTAATATTAGTAACAAAATATTTTAATATTTTTGTTAAATGAATATGTAGTACATTATAATATTTTTATTTAAATTTAAGTCTTTTGCATTATTTTTTAATTTACAAAAAAAATAATCCTTAAAAATAATAAAAAAATATAGAAACTATTAAATATAGAAAATATATTAAATAAAACAATATAAAAAATATTAACTAAAATCATATAAAAATATAAAAATGTTAAATATAATAAATATTAAATAAAATCATTTAAAAAATATAGAAAATATTAAATTAAATAAATAAATAAAACATACATTAGTTATTTAAATAATTAAAATAAAAACTATTTAGAATTTAAAAATCAACTTTGAAGTAGTAAACTAATTTAAAACTTCAATATTAAAAAATTAATTTATTTTACAATTTTAAAGTTGTAAAAACAAACAAAAAAAACTCTTATAACTTTAAAGTCGTGTTTTTAGAAAAATAGAAGTTATAAACTTTTTTACGATTTCAATAACTTTTTATAAGGAAAAAGTTATAATATATATTATGACTTTTAATTCATAACATATGTTACGATTTATTCTCAAAAGGATATTAATTTAAAATTTACCCTTTCTAAATTTTAATAGAAATTATCCTCTATCAGTACTTTGATCACTATGACCCAGATCAATTAAAGTTTTCTTACTAATCTATGGTCTCATGATTCCAACCCAAATCAGTATCTAAGGCCCTTAAGCACCCTTCAAAACCATTGTTCAACTTTCAGAGTTGTCATTAGCCTTTATCAACTTTTAAAACTCATGAGAAAAATCATTTTATCCCTTTATTCAAACCCATCATAGCCTCTCTCTTCAATGTGTTTTTTAAGTCGAAATAGATATACGACAAAATCATGATTATACATACAAAATCTAACATAGATTCATGATTTTATTTCAAATTTTGTATGCAGAATCATATTTCCGTTATTTTATTTAAGTTAAAACAAATACATAATGAAAATATGATTTCGGATGCAAAGTCAGAAATTCAATCATGATTTGTATTTAATTTTGTACACACAATCATATTTCTAATGTGTTTCTTTAGCCAAAGCAAATACATAACAGAAATATAATTTTGTTTTAGATTTTATGCAAAGAAACATGATTCAACGAGAAATGCATTTTTGAAAGTAAAAAAGTTTCAACCACTTGGTAGAGACCAATAGTAATAATGTTGGGCCAATAACAACTCCCTTGAGCTTTTGCAACTTATGTTCCTCCTTCCCCCTGCAAAAATAATGCCTAGACCATTGCAGGCTCTCAGAGCTTTTTTGCATATTATGTGCCAAACAACATAATGCAAGCTCAAGTGTCAAACAACATGATGCCACAAACCAGTTTAAGTTGTACGTAGATATTATAAATGTAAACACCCAAATCAAATTCATGTGTTAATTTTAAAAAATATATTGGAATCAAATAATAAATAAACAGTTTTAAACAAACAAACATAGCTTATTCGAAATTCATTAGATTTTTTCCAAGATCCAAATATTTCATTAAATGCTTCAAAGTAGAAGACAAAAATAGGGAAGTTAGCTACAAATTGTAAAACCATTTTTTTGAAGATAATTGAAATATTAAATTATTCAAATGAGTAGCAGAGGGAAGAAAGATCCATTAACTTAGGTCCATGAATTAGAATTGCAAGATCTTTAGTCATCTTTCCTGGCTCCACTGTCTCGTCACATGCAACCTCCAACTTTTGAGTAAAATAATAACAATAATATCAATAACAGATTCAGAGAAAAAAGGAAAATGAAAAAGGGGGAACATAAGGGGAAAAAATAGAGTAAATCAGTTTATACAAGAACATTACTTCATGCCCTCTTGCAGATAATTCAAAATGAGTCTATTGACGAAAATTAAACAGCTAACTAAATCTTAAACTTGTATAGTTGATAGCATAATTTGTACAAAACCAAATTATTAATAATTTTAACAAGAGTTTAAAAAAAGTTTAACAGAACATACACATAGTTGCATTGAAACAATACTTTTTTTTAGTGCAGTAGCTTAAAGGTACAATGATGATCAGTATAGTTGATAGCATAATTTATACAAAATAAAATTATGGATAATTTTAACAAGAGTTAAAAAAAGTTTAACAAAACATACACACAGCTTCATAGAAAGAGTACTTTTTTATACTGCTTTTTCTAGTGCAGCGTAGAAATACTAACAACAGATTAACTAACATATTATTTTTAATATACACTTTATTATTGTTTAAAATTAATTAAACATGAGACTCACAGTAAAGTGTTTTCTTGAAGCACACTATAAAGTGCGTTAAACAATATATTTCTAAGCTACTAAAATTATTTTTTGGATTTGTTTAGATGATTTTTTTTCTTAAACCGATTAATTTATGATTTTTTTGAAATCATACCAAACCGAACCAAATTAACCATAACACTTATCCTGACACTTATATTACTTGAGTGATATGCGTTTTATGTGTATATCACTTGAGTTTCACAATGTTTTGTAGAATTATGTACATGAATTTATACAATATGTATCAATTTCTTTTTTATATGACTTCTTTAACATATATTTGGTTTAAAATTTATGAAAATTTAATAGATTTTTATGTCGAAGGTTTAAGATATTAATAAGTTTTGTGGATTCTTATTAACAACTTTTTAATGTAAGAGTACTTGTAGTGCTGGGTTTTGGGGAGAAATCTTCACGTGGAGATCCGGTTATTCCCCAATAACCTTGAAGATTTGCATGTTTTTTAAAAAATGATTTTTAATGTTGTAACAAATAACCAAAATGGGCGGGGAAGAAAACAGAAAAAGAAAAGAAACAAAACATACCTGGGGAAGCGGAGGGGAGTGCAGAGGGGAGGAGTGTGAGGTAGGGGGAAAGAGGAGAGAGAGAAAAAAAAAAGGGGGGGGGGGGGGGGGGGAGGGGGGAAGGGGAAAAAAGGGGGGAGCGTTTCAGAACGGGGAAAAAAATAAAAGGGGAGGAGATGGGAAGGGAGAGAAAAAAGGGGGAGCCTGTGCAAAGGGGGAAGAGGGAAGGAAAAATAAAATAAAATAGGAAGGGGAGGGGAAGGGTACGAGGGAAGGGAGAAAAAGGGTGGGGGAGGGGAGGGAAACAAAAAAAATTAAATTAAAAAAACTAGTTGTTACTAATCGTTTTTTCTTTGAAATTTTTTCTATAAATTGGTTCACTACTAACCATTGGTATATGCAATTTTCATTTTCATTTTTCATTTGTCAATCTTTTTTGTCCAATCTTTTAGTTAAATTTTACTTGTGTGAAATGGATCCAAATCAATTTGATTGAGAAAGTTATATGAATTTTTTTCTAAATTACCACATGTCTCCTTCAACCCAAAATTTAAAAAATCACCCTATTTTCCCCCCTTCCTTTTTTACCACCACCACCACCCAATTATTTTATGTCAAACACTCAAATCTCTTCCACCGAAAATTCTCAAAGTTCTCAAACATTTCCTTCAATGTCACCAAACAATCCTACCATGGTTGAAAATCATGAAGTTGGTTCACAATTTCCACAGTTTTCTACCCAAATTGGGCAGAAGATATCGTTGTTGAGGAAGTAGGAGTATCTTCTACAAAAAGGAAGCCTTGAGTCGTCTTTGCAATTGAAGAAAATACGCACCTCATTAGTTCATGGCTCAACATCTCAACCGATCCAATTGTTGGTGTTGGTCAAGGAAAAGAAGCGTTTTGGCTGAGAGTCACGAAAAATTACAACAAATTTGGAGGTGAACTCCGCCAAACGGCATTGAATCAACTAAAATCAAGATGACAAAAAATTAATTTGAGCGTACAAAAATTCAAAGGTCATTACAAGTAAGTAGTATCATTGAAGAAAGGTGGTTGCACGGAGAATGATGTCATGCTTCATGCATATGCCATATGAAAGGAAGACGAAGGAAATAATTTTGGTTTGGAACATGCTTGGCGACTTCTGAAAGATCAACCAAAATAGTTAGACCAGTTTCCTGAAAATTGCTCTAAGAGGACGAAGATTTCTACAACTGGGGCATATTCATCATCATCTAATCCAGAAACACAAGTCGAAGATGACAAAGCTGATACACCGTCTCCAATTGCCCATCCAATGGGGCAAAAGGCAGCCAAAAGGAAAAGCAAGGGGGAAAGGAGTAGGAACATCTACCTATGTTGTGAACTTGATTGATGTAGAGGAAGCAATGAGGGAAAGAAATATTGTAAATGTCAAACTAGCAGTCTTACGAGAGAAAGAATTGGAAAATGAGTATTACGACATTCTCATGAAGGACACATCTACAGCGTCTGAAACTCAAGTTCAAGACCATCAAGCCTTTTGTAAAATAATTAGGCGTAAACTAGGAATGTAGCATTAAACTAGCCGTATTTTATTTTGTTGTTATTGTCTTTTAGTTTGTTGTAATTGTCTTTTAATTTGATCTAATTGTCTTTTAATTTGTTGTTATTGTCTTTTATTTTGATTTAATTAATAAAATAGTCGTTATAAAACTAACTGTTATAAAGTAGTCGTTATGATTTGTTATTTAATTGTTCAATTCTCATTCATTGTTGCACATCTCCTACAATCATTCATACAATGGATCGAAATAATGAATTCGATAGAGTTTGAAAACAAACTATTTATGAAACACTTGACGCCGATAGTATGCAACATCAAGGAGGCAACAACAATCAACACCGAAGACCAAGAAGAGTCATTAATCGCAATCATGAAGATGGACTTCTACGATTGATGAATGACTACTTCTCAGAAAATTTAGTTTACACAGAGACTCAATTATGACGTAGGTTCCGAATGCGACGACAATTGTTCAACCGAATTGTCAACGCTCTTAGTAACCACTATGAGCATTTCCAAATAAGACATGATGTTGTTGGTAGAATGGGTCTCTCGCCGTTGCAGAAATGTACTGCAGCTATCCATATATTGGCATACAGATCACCTGCTGATTGTGTGGATGAGTACATTAGAATTGGCAAATGCACCACAACTCAATGCTTACAAAAATTTGTAACGAATGTCAATGAGATATTTGGAGAAGAGTACTTAAGAAGACCCAACAACAATGACATAAACCGCCTACTACAAATTGGAGATGCACGAGGGTTTCCAGTATGTTAGGTTCCATTGATTGCATGCATTGAGAGTGGAAAAATTGTCCAGTTGCATGACAGGGCCAATTTCGTAGAGGTGATTACCGCAAACCCACAATAATACTTAAAGTTATTGCTTCACAAAACTTGTGGATTTGACATGTATTTTTTGGAGTTACGGGTGCAAACAATGACATTAATGTGTTAAATCAATCGCGTGTGTTTGATGAGATTTTACAAGGTCGAGCTCCTCCAATACAATTTACAATTAATGGAACTTCATACAATATGAGGTACTATCTTGCAGATGGTATTTATCCTAATTGGGCTACATTTGTGAAGACCATACCAATGCCGCAAGGTCTGAAAAGAATATTATTTTCAAAATGTCAAGAAGCAGTGAGAAAGGATGTTGAAGGAGCATTTGATGTGCTCAAATCTCGATTCGCAATTATATGTGGTCCATCACTTGTCTGAAACATGGATACAATGAAGGATATAATGTTGACATGCATTATGTTGCATAACATGATTGTCGAAGACGAACTAGATACATTTGGTGGTAATGTCGATGTTGATTATGATCATGTAGATAATGACATTTTAAATGTTTAAGTATCTTGTGGTGTTCCTCCTGACTTTGTTGCATACCTTTAAATAAGACGCGTTATGCATATAAGAGGAATTTATCAACAACTTCAAGTAGACTTGGTAGAGCATATTTGAGACATTACAGTCACAAAAATAATGAAAATTGATTTTTCTTTAAAATTAATGTCTTGCACTTTTTTTATTATCAATTTTATGTATTTTTCATTTATTTAACATTTAGTTATAAATAAAAAATTTAAATTTTATTATTTCTTAATATTCATATATTTTTTATATGCTTTATTAATTAAAATTAATTACTTAATTAATTAAATTTAATTTAAATATTTAAAAGTGGAGTCCATGTGAGACTTATTAAAAATTATCTAAGATCTCAATTTGGGATCTAATAGGAAAAAATGTCACATATCTTAAGAGATTTTCAATCTTACTTGATATAGTGGGATCCATTAAAGAGTTGTTTAAGATCCCAATTTCGGATCTATAACTAAAATTCCTCTAAATTAATTAAAAATTTGAAAAAAGAGTATATAAATTTTAATAAAATAATATTTTAGTAAAAATTGCAAAAATCAAACGAACCCAAATAATATTTTAATTGTTAAACCCTAAACCCTACCACTCGACTCTGCTCACCAAGTTGAAGTCGTAACTACTGTTATACCCTGCGAGCTGCGTGACACCCTCTTCAGTCCATCACCGAGCTTTTCCCTCCTTCATTTCCTTTCACCGTTGCCAATGAGGAGAACGAACACACTCCTCCGCACCCTGCCGCACTTCCTCACATGGCGCGCCTTCCGCTTCCGCACCTTCGCCACCACGAAGCACCTTGAGACCTTCACGGAGCAATTCGAAATCGGCTCGCGGGTTATCACGCTCGAGACTGGCAAGATCGCTCGCTTCGCCAACGCCGCCGTCGTTTTGGCAATGGAAAACACCAACGTCCTCTCCACCGTCACCGCCGCTAAAGGCAACGACGCCGTTCGCGATTTCTTACCTCTCACCGTAAGTGCCTCTGCCTTCTGTTGTACTATTCCTTTCGTTCGTTTCCAAAAGGAGCGACGGCGATGAAAATGTCGATTTTAATGACAGGTGGATTATCAAGAGAAGCAATTCGCGCAAGGCGTGATTCCGACGTCGTTCATGCGGAGGGAAGGTGCTCCGAGAGAGCGTGAGCTCTTGTGTGGTCGAATCATCGACCGGCCTATTCGGCCGTTGTTTCCACCTGGATTTTACCACGAGGTTCAGGTGTGCAATGTTGCTATTACTATTTATCTAACACTCACGAGTTTTTAATTGTTTTGCACCGAAAATGTATATTTTTACAATATCAACTAATTAGAATTCATTATAAGTAAAACTTTTAAGCTTGGTTTTATACTATCAACTATGATAGGTATTACTTTTAAGGTAGTTATTATAAAAGTCAATCAACTTATCATTCATGTCAATTTATGGGATGACATTGTAAAAACTTATTAGGCTATTTACTCTTATTAGTTGAATTTTTATGCACTGTCATTGTAGAAATTTTTGGTGAACTAATTAGAAATCATTAGTAGTTATTATAAACTTATTATATGGCAATGTGTAATTGGATGATAGTGGATAAAACTTACACTGAGTGTGTTCTAATTAAATTCCTTACTTTTTGTTCTATTTTTATTAGTGATGTTCTTATTCCTAATAGAAAATAAGGAATGTCTCACTCTTAGGTAATGGCGAGTGTTCTTTCTTCTGACGGAAAACAAGATACGGATGTGTTAGCGGCTAATGCAACTTCAGCTGCTCTTATGTTATCAGATATTCCTTGGGGTGGTCCCATTGGAATGGTTCGAATTGGTAGGATATGTGGACAGTTTATAGTAAATCCTACCATGGATGAGGTAATTTTGAATGAATTACATCGTTTAAAGAGATTCTGCGATTTTTTCTGTTTGAAATTGGTTTTGTAACTTAGTTAGAATGTGCTTTGTTAATGAGCCGGCTTGACTGGTTGAATTGCATTCTTGTCAGATCTCTTATTGGTTCTAATTGTGGCATTGCAGCTTAAGTTAAGTGATCTTAACTTGGTGTATGCTTGTACAAAGGACAAAACTTTGATGATTGATGTGCAAGCTCGTGAGATATCTGATAAAGACCTAGAAGCTGGGTTAAGACTGGCTCACCCAGAGGTGACTTTCAAATTTTTTACTTGTTTTACTTTTTTGGTAATTGAATGTTATTGAGATGCGTTGCTATTTGTTCAGGCTGTTAAGTATATTGAACCTCAAATCAGACTTGCTGCTAAAGCTGGCAAATCTAAGAAGGAATACAAATTGTCAATGCTGTCTGACAATACAATGGAGAAAGTTCGTAATATAGCAGAGGCACCAATCGAAGCAGTTTTTACCAATCCTAGCTATGGAAAGGTGTTCCATTCTTACTCTCTTGTTTTGTTGTTTTTTATATTTTGCTAAAGTTAGATGCTCTGCTCGCTCATTATACTTTTGGATTTTTATATTTTTTTCAGTTTGAACGTGGAGAAGCATTAGAAAATATTACACAAGATGTAAAGAGAGTGCTCGAAGAAGAAGGTGATGAAGAAAGCTTAAAAGTATTGTCAAAGGCAGTAGATACTGTGAGGAAGAAGGTATGGAGCATTGTGATAAGTTTATTAGAGATTTAGAGACTAAGATGCTTACTTTTTTTAGTGAGGAAGAATATGCTATCCTTAATTAATCACTCTTAAATTTTACCATTTTATACGAAATGTCAGCTGGTTATAAATTCTGTATCTGACCATAGGTAAAGGGGGTAATAAGTATTTCACTGTAAGATTATGAGTTGGTAACACATATCAAAGGATCACTTGGGCTATTGTTTGGGTAAAATAGAAAATAATAAAAAAAAAATTGGTCTAATTCAATATTTCTTCCTGTGAGACATTGGTCTAATTCATCATCTTCTAAAGTTTCCAAGGAAATAAAAACTACTTTTGTCATAAAATATTTAGTTCTAAACTTGAAAATGAATGTAGAAGGAAGATTTTATTTGCACTAGGTAAAATATGTTCCCCTCTTCCCTCTAATCTGGTGTAGCTTGTAGCTATATTATTCTGATTTACCATTATGAAGATACCTTAAAAACTTGTATTTTTGTATAATTATTCACTTGGCATGTAAAGAAAATTGATGATTGGCTATATGTTATTAAGAGTTATTACTGGTTGTGTTATCTCTAAATATTTAATTCTTAACAATTATTCTGTGTGTCCTTGTCATGTTGGTTTCAAATGTGCTTGTTGAAGATTGGTGTTTATTCATACATTATAGGTGGTTCGTAAAAGAATTATTGCAGAAGGATACAGACTTGATGGAAGACAGCTTGATGAAGTAAGACCTTTGTATTGTGAAGCTGGATATGTTTCCATGTTACATGGATCTGCACTATTTTCCCGTGGAGAAACACAGGTAAAATATATTTTATGTTTTTTTTTGCTATTAGTTGTTGAAAGTTAGATAATTGTGATGATGTGAAATTATCATTTTATTTTCTGAGTGGTTTCAGTTCCATCTGTGGTGATATGTGCTGATGTTGATGCCATGGACAGGTCTTATGTACAGTAACACTTGGAGCACCAACAGATGCTCAACGCTTGGAATCTGTAGTCGGTCCTCCAACAAAGCGATTTATGCTTCACTATAGTTTTCCTCCCTTCTGCATAAATGAAGTTGGTAAACGTGGTGGTCTGAACAGGCGTGAAGTTGGTCATGG